>PISX010017524.1:0-43133 GCA_004024625.1 Mellivora capensis
CACCAACTGACCTTGGAAATGATTCATCCCCGACCCTCCCGTAAGAAGCAGGGCCCTGCCAGCAGCCCCAAATTCATCCTGTGAGCCTCTGAGCAGTGAGCCAGCAAGAAGCAGACAGAAGCTGGGCTGGGCTCTGACCTCTGGAACCAGCCGGAAGCTGGTATCACTGCGAGCTGCTGCCTGTGTGCGAAGTCGTCACGGCCGCAACAGGAAGGTGACACACGTGCCAAGTGAAAGCAGCAAGATCCCCGACCACCCATACAGTGTGGCCCCTGTGCGAAGTGGCACACCCAGAAAAACTCCCGGAAGAGGGACCCCGGGGACTCAGAGCGTTAAGACTCTGCCTTCGGCTCAGGTCATGATCCCAGGGTCCTGGGGTCGAGCCCCGCATCGGGCTCTCTGCTCAGCGGGGAGCCTGCTTCCCCCTCTCTCCCTCTCTGCCTCTCTGCCCACTTGTGATCTCTGTCAAATAAATAAATAAAATCTTTTTTAAAAATCTGGAAAGAAAAAATACCCATGAAAGTGGTCGCCTCTGGGAGAAGAGTGATCTTCGGGGTATGGGTGGGGGGAGGGGAGACGCTGGGTCGGGAGAATACGCAGAGTTGACTTTTTTCTGTACATCTTTCCACATTGTTTGAAATTTTAGAACAAGTGTACACTCGTGTACAGTACATGTAGTTAACTTTTTTTAATTACAAAATAATAAAATGACGCAAAACACTTAGGGAATATTTACAGCAACTCTCCAAGGTGGGTGCTGTTGCCGCCCCGCCAGCTGGGGAGACTGAGGCACACAGTGGCCAAGGATCCCACCTGAGGTCAGTAGTAGCCACAGGGTTCAAACCCAAGACCAGGCGCCCGAGCCATGCTGCCGAGCTCTGTCGGGACGCCTCTCTCTGCAAACCTGACTTCACGCGTGGGTATGACGCTCTCTAGGTGACATGACCAGCATCAAAGCAGGAGGCAGCCAGGGATGACAGGGACCTTCTCCTCCTGCTTCTCTTGCCTTTATATCGGGGAGCAAAGGCTTTTCCAGAAGGGCCCAGAACACCCAACCACTCATGGGGCTCAGGCCACCACCTGTCACAGACACCGATCCTGTGAGCAGGGAGAACAGGGGAGACACCTGTGGGAACCACCAGGGTGTTGGCCAGAGCCCAGGGAACACATGTTCCCCACTTTCCAAACTCTAAATCATGGCTCAGCGAGGCGAAGAAAGGAGTCCGGAGTCCTACCCCGAGTCCTGAGGCCACCCCCTCCCACTGCCCATCCCAGCTCCTGTACCCCAGCCAGCCCAGCAGGAGAGGCAGAGACCACCTGCCGTCAGAAGCCCACCGAGGGCAGACCCTAACCAAGGCGCTGGCCGCTCAAGAGCATGAGGCTCATCAGGAACCAAAAACCAGCAACCCAAGAGACCAGTCCTTCCTCGAGCAGACCGTGCGGACCACACCAGGCAAATGCTGCCCGCTCTGTGCCATAAGGGACTGCAGCCAGCTGGGCCCTAGCCTTCGTCCTGGACAGGAGAATGAGGATCCCCTCTCCAAGGTGGTGACAGTCCCCCCCACCGCATTCCCAAGACCCACAGCTTCAGGAGGCAGAGTCACAGACAGAGGACCCACCGGCCTCTGGAAGAGCCCTGCCCGCTGCCTGGGACCAGGCCCCAGAGCTTATCGATGGACTCTGCGCCTAGAGCCACACGAATCAAGTGATCCACAATGGAATCAAGTGACGGAAGCTGGGTACTGGGTGCCGGGCAGCTTCGCATTGCTTTGAAGGAGAAAGAGCCACCTGGTGGGGACATGGGCCCCGGGCCGGAAGAGCACAGCTGAACGCAGACCCTGCTGGGAGCTCAGGCAGGGCCCCAACCCTCCCTCCTGTTTGATGCCCAGCAAGACCGGGTCGGTTTCTCTCACTACCCTCGTTACTGAGGGGCCTTCCTGCTCCCGTGGCCGCTGCAGCCCCCCAACCTGCAGACACACCCAGGACCCGAGCGCCCATTCACTCAAAACCTCAGCCGCCGGCCAGCAGGCAGCTAAGACGCAGGCCGCGAGCTCGGGGTGCATTTCCCACGACGGTGAGTGGGCCGTTTACGAAGCTTGTGTCTACACGTGACACGCGTCACACCTTCGTAAAGCCGGCACACAACTCTGAAAGCTGGTGAAAAGAACCAAAACTCAGAAGCACAGACAGCACCGCGCACGCCCCGAAAAGCCAGTTTCCCGCAGCTGATGACAGAGCGGGATTCAGCACGTGTCCATCCTCGGGCCCCAGTAGAAAGATCCAGTTTAGAGCAGGATTAGGTCTCCCTCCGTCCCCCTCTCTCCCCCCCCCAGCCTTCCCCTCCTCCTCATTCTTTTCCTTCTTCTCTCTGCAGAAGCTCAGCCTCGTCGGGGAAGCCAGCAGCGCCCCCCATTCTCTCACTCTAGGGCTGAGCTCAGTACCCGGCAGATGGCATCGAAGCCACACCCGAGTGTGAGCCGCAGGGTCTGAGACCGCCCGCCGCAGGGTCTGCAGAACCACCTTCTGCGAAGGGAACCACCTTGCCCGCACCGCCCCAGCCCTGCTCCCAGCAGCTACCGCCCAGAGATCCACCAAGGGGACTCCCAGCCCCAGGGAACTGCGGGCCGTTTGGTTTCAGAGCCTCTGCAGTGGGGCGGGCACCCACCCAAGCCCACTGCTGTCCCCTCCTGCTCCTTCCCTTCCTCCCCAGCTCAAGTCACGGGGCCGCACACTCCCGCTCACTCCCACCTGAAAGGGTCCAGAACTTTGTCTGAGGGAGGGAGGCTGGGGTCTTGGGATGGGGGCAGCTCTAGCACGTATCCCCCACAACTACCAAGAGGTACTGGGGCGCCTGGGTGGCTCAATGGGTTAAAGCCTCTGCCTTCGGCTCAGGTCATGATCCCAGGGTCCTGGGATCGAGTCCCGCATTGGGCTCCTTGCTCGGCAGGGAGCCTGCTTCCTCCTCTCTCTCTGCCTGCCTCCCTGCCTACTTGTGATCTCTGTCAAATAAATAATAAAATCTTAAAAAAAAAAAAAGAGGTACAGCCAAGCTGCCTTGTCTTAGGATGCCCCTGCTGGGGGCCCACCACACGGAGCCAGGGGCCCAGAACCCAAGGAAGCAGGTGAGGCCTGAGGCTGGATGCTCAAAGGGGAAGAAAAGAGGAAGAAATGGAACACAGAGAAGGAGACGGCACAGGGCCCGGAGGGCCTCGGGACACGCGGGCCCCAGATCTCAGCCTGCAGACAGATGTGGCTTGACTTCAGTCCCACCTTCCGCTAAGACCCGAACAAGATTCAATCCTGGGCCACAAAACTCCAGAGCATCGTGACTATGGGAAAGGTGCCCAGTCATTAGAAATCTCACTTTTCCTTTTCCATGTGGTCTTGGGTTCGGTGAAGGCAAGTTTGATTTTAAACCCTGAGAGATGGTGGAGGGCAGAGGGAAGTTTATTTCTCTGAAACAGGCATTGTGTTGGGTCATGTGACATGCCCGATGTCAGGGTCTGTAAGGAACGATGCCATGGGGACTCGGCGTGGCTGTTTACCAGAACGGCGCACACTCGTGGACGAGTAAACGGACATGTCTCGGGTCAGCAGGAAGACCACGTCGGGCAGGCGAGATGACTAAGGACAGGAAGGATGGGGACAGAGGGACCACACAGGTGTGACGGGAAGGATGGGGACAGAGGGACTGCACAGGTGTGACCAGCAGGAGAGGACAGAGCGAGTTAGGCCAAGTGAGCCTGAGACCACCCGGGGGTTGGGGGTGGGATCTGCATGAAGGTCAGGACTGCTGGGAGCCTGGGAGCCTGAGGGCAGCTGCCTGCCCGCACCCCTGCCCCAGGTGTGCCCCACGGCTCCGCCCCACGCTCACAGACCTGGCACTCCTGCCCTGGCTTGGGTGGGAGGATGGCGGCCATAGCAATCCTGGTCCCCTCAGCCAGAGGAAAGCAAATCCTTCAGGAGATGGTAAGGCAGGGACCAACTTTGAATTTCAACTGAAATCAAAATCTAATAAAATTAGGAGGACACTAAGCCAGAGTTTCTGAAGATGAGACCTACGATGGACGGGTTTCACATGCGCGAAAGCAGGGGCGGGCCTGGGAGGTCTCTTCCTCCCTGGGCTTCCGTGGGCTCACAGTGGGGGTCCTGAGCACAGTGGGTGACTGGGGTCCCAGAAGCACAGAGGGCTCATGTCTGAGGACCCCAGGATGGTCACCAAAAGAGGGTCAGGGGCCTGGGACGCCCTGGGGGGACACAGGGCAGGGCAGCAAAGGGAGCGTCTGTCCAGCCGTGGCAGGAATACCAGGCGAAGGTAGGAATGAGGACAACGCAAATTCAAGAAACAGCTGATTCAATGGTCCCCAGCCTCTGCGGTTCCCCGCACCTGCCGGCCTGCTGGAAGAGAAGCCATGAGACCTCCGGGAGCTCCTGGTGCCTCAGGTGAGTGTGACTCTGGGCGAGCCACCTGTCTCATGGGGGCGTCCCCACCCCCGCCAGGACCTCCCCTGCATTGCACGTTAATGGAGAGGAAATTAATGCAATTTAAAACCAAACTGACTGCCGTTGGGGAGTACATGCCTCCTCTCCAGAGCAGGCCGTGCTTTCTACGCACAACACCTTGACCAGCCTTGTGGCCTTTAGAAAGGTCACAGGCAGAATCCGCAGGACTCGGCGCCACGAAGGGAGGGCGAGGTCACTCCATACAGGACACAGGCCAGCGCTGGGGCTGCTGCGGGGCAGCCGAGGACCGTTGCGGAGGACGGTGGGCGGGAGAGCTCGCTCTCTGCAGTACTCTGCCCGCGGGTCACAAAAGCAGACTCGACACACACACGCAGTGCACAGCTGGGATCCTGCTTGCTCCCACTTGTTCTTATAAGAACAGGCACCATGGTGGACTCGACCCGCGGGCCCTGATGTGCTGACCCTGCCTCCGAGAGCCGGGGAGGGAGGACCGGTGGCCACAGAAGGTAACGGGGGCAAGTGCCCAGGAGCAGGGTGGGGCTTGTCCAGTAATTACACTTGAAACTCAAGGAACAACCCCGGTGATGTTTGGGGTACAAAAGCAAAGAGTAAATCATGAAGCAAATAAAGATACCCCCTGCCCCGCCCCCAGTCTCTTCTAAGGACCGATCTAGAAATGTCATTCTCACGTTTCCTTTTCTTGTTTGGTATGTGTTTTACGTCTGAGCCCGTGGAGCATGAACCAAAGCATGAAGACACCTCTAGAGACTGCAGTGGGGACACAGCCTGGACCTCGGCCTCCAGACTCGGTTCCAGGGCCACATCCTGGGAGGGGGCACAGACTAGACCTTGGCCTCCAGACGCTGAGTTCCAGAGCCACATCCTGGGACGACAGGGGAATGGGGACACGGCCTCTCATCACAGTAGTGAGAAATATCAGGGGAGTGGTCTCTTCCAGGGTCACCCACATTTCTGGCCAAGGTGTGCCATCAACTGCGCGTGCCCAGCCTGAACTGAGCCCCAGCCACCTTGCTCATGCCTGCTGTAGGAAAATAAAAATGTATCTGGTATTTGCCTGCAATTTCTAGCGGAGCTTCAACATCCCTTGGGGTATCTTGAGTGATATGAGTCTTTGTCATGCTAATGAGATGACTTGGAAAAGTCTGGAAGGAGATTCCGGTGGGGCTGGTCTCCAAAAAGGGAACCAATCCACCTGCCCATCTCCAGGGAGCAAGGGGCTGCAGGCCGAGCTCAGTCCCGTGGCCCGTGGTGCCCTCACTCCTGCAGGCACAGTGAGCCTACAGACGCTGCACAATGGGGACTAGGAACCAGCTTCCGGGCTGACGAACCTAGGGATGTACCTGGGACCCTTCCAGCCCTCACCCTAAGCACCCCCTCTGGCTGGTCATTACGATGAACGATCACGGTAAGCACAGCTCTGCCCTGAGTTGTAGGAGTCACGCGAATGGATTATGGGGGCAGAGGGGTGTTACCAGAGGCCTTGAATTCATGACCGAGTCAGACAAACGTTGGGGTGGCCTGGGGCGCTCCATGAGGCCTGGCATTCAGAGTGGGGCCATCTTGTAGGACCTTTCTCTCTAACTCGTGGGGTCAGTGCGGACCTCAGGGAGTCAGTGTGGAGCAGGACCGTGAAACCCCGCAGGTGCCGGAGAGCTGCCAGGAATCACAGCTGTAGGGGGAAGACCCAGTGGGAGGCAGGTGGCCCCCGAGCCCTCACGGCAGCTCCCAGCCTCCTCTGAGCTCCCAGATGGACGTGGGCACCAGCGGAAAACAAGCCAGAACCAGGACGCAGTGCTCGGGGCTGGCAGGGAGCCTGCGCTGTCTCCTGGTTTCCCAGAGCACTCAGCTGTCCATGACCCTGACTTGACAGATTGTTAAATACTCTGTCGGTCTAAGTCGCACACATTCCTCTGTATGCCAAGCCACACGTTAATTACCAACTTTTGTTAATATTAATTTATAACTGGGACGCCTGGGTGGCTCAGTTGGTTAAGCAGCTGCCTTCGGCTCAGGTCATGATCCCAGCGTCCTGGGATGGAGTCCCGCATCGGGCTCCTTGCTCAGCAGGGAGCCTGCTTCTCCCTCTGCCTCTGCTCACTCGCTCTCTCTCCCTCTCTCTGACAAATAAATAAATTTAAAAAAAATATATTAACATATAACAAATACAGGGCTAGGGGCCCTCCATCAGTGGGAAACTAGACTCTTCACAGAAGGAAATGGTTTCTCCCCAAATCCTGGCATGGCCACGCACGATGTCCACTGGAACACGAAAATCTAAGTTTCCAGGGTTTCTGTCAATCTATTGATGGTACAGATATCTGCAGAATCCAAAAGAAGGTAGGCCATCAATAGATCAATTTTTAAAGTTCATGCCATTAATCATTTCATTAAAATAATAATGTGGTCACGGGAGCCCCAAATCAGTAATCATTTCCCCCTAATTCTGCTCCCTTCTGAGTAACAGAAACATCTAGGCTATGTCCGTTCCAAAATTTTTTCATTATAAACTCATCTTCAGTTGAAAAAAATAAAACAAAACAAAACAGCATTTCTAAAATGCTTTGAAATACTTTTTTCTACTGCCATATTGAAATTTGTTTCCCAGGAAAATACCTTTACTTTTCAGATAAAAATACTCACCTTAAACACATTTTTTAAAATTCTGTCATATTGGAGAACAGTGTGCAAAGGAGTGTTGTGTGTCACTCATGGGGGCCACTTCCCAAAGCAGAGCTCTGCCACCTGGGAAGAGGGGGGAGGCCAATCCCCGAAACCGAAAACCCACAGGGACTCAGGAGATTGACGGTGGGCAGGCCGGAGTGCTCCCAGTGCTCCCAGGCAGAGGGGCTGCCCGGAGCCGGGGAAGGCGCTGCCGACCACGCTGCTCCAGCCCTGACAGCCGCCGAGCAGCAGGCAGCACAAGCGACTGAGGGGAGATGCAGAGGCCCCTGTCTGGGGTCCCCTGGAGGAGGCTTTGCTCTCCCCGAAGCGAGCAGCCTGCGGCACCAGGAACGGGCTCCCTTCCGTGCTCTTGTCCGCCTCAGTTCCCACTTCCCCTTTAAGCTGTAGCTGAAGAACGTTCCTCCAGCCCTCGGCCTCCTCCGGGCTCCTGTCTTTGGGGCACCGTTATCTCCGCGCCTGGGTTTTGCTCTCCAGCTGCGGTGCCGGCTCATTTTCTCTGCCTGTGATGAGCCCCACGCGGGCGCCGCAGGCCAGACTGAAGCGTAGCAGAGAGATGAGATCGGAGCACAGCGTGGTCAGTGCCCATCGGAGCCAGCCCGCCGCGGCCGTCACACTCTGCACGAGCTGTGCTCGCGGGGTGTTCAGGGCAGGGGACGCACAGGACCCAGGGAGGCACACGGCAACCGTGCGACGGGGCTGGCCCACAGCTGCCTCCCATTGCCCAGGAAAGGACAACAGCGTCCAGGTTCACCTTCTGGATTGGCAACACACACCAGGGGCATCGCCCAGACTCTGGGCATTTCTGTGGCAGGCCCAGCCCCCTGTCCAAGCCAGAGGGACACGTCCCATCCTACACGTACGAACTCTCATGTATAAGTCAAGTGTCCAGTCTGAGCGGGTCCAGCAGGAGGCCTGGCTCAGGCCCCAGATCACATCTCAAGGGGCCCAGACAGACCAGAACAGAGCACGGCCAGCTGCCTGGACCCGGAGGGCTCCGGGCATCCTGTCCCATGCGTCTGGCTTGCAGGAACCGAGGCGCTTAGCCCGCAGGCTACCCGGGTCCCAGCTCCTCACTCAACCGCTCACACAGCTTCCCAAGGGCGCGGCTGGTGGACACTTGGACGCTTTTCACTTAGACCCACAGCACCCAACCCTCGCTCTTCTCAGCACAGCACGCTCCTCCCCCGGCAGCTCACCCTCCCAATGCCTCCGTGGGGCTCCCTGCCCCTCTCTCAAGGGTGCTGCTCAGTGCGTCCCAACCTGCCCCCCACACTCTGTACGACCCCCAAGGCCGGCCCCCTGCAGGGCGCCTCCAGGCCCATCACGTCCCAGTCCTGTCTCCAGACCCGTGCAGCCAACACCGGGCAGCTCTCTGCTCCGCCGCCCTCTCAGTGGGGTGCTACCATGGATGGAGCCTGGGGTCACCCCAACCCTGCTCCTCCTGTGCCCCCCGCCCCCACCAGGGCCACTGCCCTCCACCCGGCCTGACCACCTGGCCTGACCACAAATACACCCTCTTCACCCGTTAGTGGGAATCAGCTCAGCTGCCGGAGCAAACAGCCGGGACTGGGGGCCTCGGAGAACACACTGGAGGCTGGAAGTCAGGCAGGGGGTGCCGGCAGGGCTGGCTCCTTCTGCAGCTGTGAGGGGCATCTGTTCCAGGGCCCCTCCTGCTCCTGGTGGCCTCGGACGTTCCTTGGCTTCTAGATGGCTATCTTCTCATCATCTTCCCTCTACGTACGTCTGCCTCTGTGACCAAATTTCCCTTTTGCATGGGGGAGACTGGGTTGGGGCCCACCCTGATGAGCTCACTTTAACTCTATCATCTGCAAAGACCTTATTTCCAAATAAGATCCCATTCACAGGTACTGGGGTTTAGGACTTCAGCCTCTTTGGGGAGTCACAATTCAACCCATAACAACATCTCTAAAGATCCATGAACCAGGGCGCCTGGGTTAAGTGTCTGCCCTTGGCTCATGTCATGATCCCAGGGTCCTGGGCTCCCTGCTCAGCAGGAAGCCTGCTTCTCCCTCTCCCTCGGCCTCTCCCCCTGCTTATGCTTCCTCTCTCGCTCTCTAATAAAAAAATAAAAACTTTTAAAAAAGATCCACGAACCATATCCCACCGGCCAAATATATCTCAGTCTGTCCCCTCCCTCTATGCCCCATGCCTACCCCCCACCCATACAAAAGGATCTTTCTAGAAAAGACATGTTCGCTCCACTCTTTCACATTCCTGTCTCCCCAACTCCAGAAGGAAACCCATGCAGCAAAGGAGTCTCCTTGGGTCCTGGCCCACCAATGGCTCACTTCATCTCTGCTCCTCCGTGCACGCTGACCTGCAGCCGTCCAGGGACCCAACACACCCGGCCTGTTAGCTCTCAAGCCCCAGCTCACACCCCTTGGCCAATTCCTATGGCCTTTTCACCCAGGGCTGCACCCTGAATGAGGAGTGTGCTCTGGGCTCATCCACCAGCCCCAGCCACCTGTCTGCAGAGCCAGCATCCCACGGATTTTACGGGTCCCTTTCTATGAGCTCCTCGCAGGTAAGAACTACGCCCTCCCAGGTCTCTCTCCACCCCTGAGCCCAGATGCTTGCAGAGTAAACACTGAGGAACCATTCACTTGAACTGGACCAATCCATGGGACCAGACATCCATTAACCAGAAAGGCAAGCTCTCCCAGCGTGTGTCCAGATGCCCCAAACCGGCTCTGAAGGGAGAGAATAGATGAACTTGTGCTCCCTTCAAATCAACCAGTTATCCCCTGAAGCAAACACCAAGGGCGTCACCTTGTACTTCTCACAAAATCTCTCAAAATCTTCCTCTGAAAAATGGCATGATAGAAAATTCTGCTTCCAAACATTTAAACTGCACAGAGACGACAGGGCGGCCCATTAATGCAGCCAAAATAACATCAAATCCCATCAAACGACAGCTTTTCTCCAACGCTTCCTGCACAAACAAGTTCTTTCAAAAAGGACCTCCTCATTTGCTGGTTCCACAGCACCCTTGCTTTGAAGGTTCTGATTAAAGGTCTGTACTTCTTCTTCCCAAATACATTCTAGGTGGCACGTTCTAAGACCTACTTGCAGAAAAGGTCAGCAAATTAACAAACTTCTTTTACAAAAGAAAAAAATATGTTGAAACTTGACAAGTCTTTTAACCACAAAATATTTTCAGTCACATTCCCATCCATTACAAAGTGTTAGAGTTTCCACCATGCTCTAAAGATCTTATTTAATAAAATTAATCATACAACTGAGTTTCCATGGCACTTGATGCTTCTAGTCCCAACTTTTTTAAAGATTTTTATTTACTTACTTATTTGACAGAGAGAGAGAGAGACAGAGACAGAGATCACAAGTAGGCGGAGAGGCAGGTGGGGGGGTGGAGTAGGGGGAGGCAGGCTCCCCGCTGAGCAGGGAGCCCGATGTGGGGCTCGACCCCAGGACCCTGAGATCATGACCTGAGCTGAAGGCAGAGGCTTTAACCCACTGAGCCACCCAGGCGCCCACTAGTCCCAACTTTTTGGCTGCACTGTTTTGGATTCTAACAAGATAGAAGCTGCAGGCCCCACAGGCCCAGTCTCTGGGTGTGGACCAGGTCCCCTGCCGCTAAGCTCCCACTCCAGCTGGGGCTCTAATTACACTGAGTTTCTTAAAACACCGTTTATGTTAAAAAGATGTTTACTGAATACACACCTTCTCCTAAACATCTTTCTCCTATTTGACTCAAGAGGACAAGTTCTTCTTGCTTTTCTCAAACCAGAATGTAGCAAATACCACAGCCCAAGACACACGATCGTCACCCACGTGTTACGGGCCTGCACAGCGCACCTCCCTCCCACAAGACGTCTGATTTGTTCCAATTCTCGTTTGTTCTGATATTCATAAGAGTCGTCTATGTACCTTCCACAGTATTTTCTAACAAAGATGCATTTGGGGTTGTCGCTACTGTTTTATGAAATTGTTCCAGGCATTTCAGCTCTGTGGGAAAAACAAACCCTCCTTGGGAATATCATGAGTTATTGCCTTTCACTACAAAGCCCCCGAATGGCTTCTAAATATATATCAATAGGTTTAGCAGAATTAGGGGCGCTTGAGTGGCTCAGGTGATTAAGCATCTGCCTTCGGCTCAGGTCATAATCCCGGGGTCCTGGGATCAAGCCCTGCATCGGGCTCTCTGCTCAGCGGGGAGCCTGCTTCTCCCGCTCCTTCTGCCTGCTTGTGTGCTCTCTCTGTTAGAGAAATAAATAAATAAAATCTTCTTAAAAACAAGTTTAGAGGTGCCTGGGTGGCTCAGTGGGTTGAGCCTCTGCCTTCGGCTCAGGTCATGATCTCAGCATCCTGGGATCAAGTTCCGCATTGGGCTCTCTACTCGGCAGGGAGCCTGCTTCCCCCTCTCTCTCTGCCTGCCTCTCTGCCTACTTGTGATCTCTGTCTGTCAAATAAATAAATTTAAGGAAATTTAAGGGAAAAAAAGCAAGTTTAGTAAAACTATGGAAATATAAGAGTTTTGTATTATTTGAAAATCTTTAATTTTCTAGAATTCCTCCACGTTCTTAAGGCTTAGTTTTTAAATTGTTTGTGTGTCTTGTGCTTTATTCCATCCATTATTGATGTATGAAGGCATAAACTTCAGCCGGGCTGAGAACAGCCTCACTAAGACCAGCAGATGTGGACCTGCACTCGTCGCCACGACAGGGAAGCGGCTACAACAGCTGCCCTCCCGCGCCCGGCTAGAAAACTGGACACAGTGACGGAACCACGGTTTTCTGGACCACAGGCCAGGGCTCCTTGAGCAGAACAGCAAACTGCAGAGACACAGGAAAACCCCACAAGGCCGGGAAAAGAAAGGCAGGGCAGCTGTAAGATGAAGTCCTCTCCGAATCCACACAGAGCCAGGAGCCCCTCCGGTTGGAAAGAGCCGGAGTAGCGAGACGGCGCTGGACAGCGGGTGGATTCCAACGGGTCACGCCTCAGCTGCACGCCTGAACCGGCGCCACAGTCCCGGCTACGCTAAACCCACCCCAGCGCACTTGAACACGAGCCTTGAAAGGCTTACACTGACTGAAAAGTGACTTGATTCTTGCCAGAAAACAGCCCCACCACTCTTTAAAGGAAAACAAAAAAATCAGCACTCAACCACCTGATACTTCAATTGCCAAGGAGTCCAAGTGTTACCAGGCAGTGAAATAGCAGAAGAATCCACCCCCTTTCCAAGCAGAGATCAGTAAACAGAGACCAAGGAAGGACTGCGACGGTGGAACTAGTAATAAAACCTATAAATCCTACTATAAAGAGGGTCAGGCATTGAAATGAAAATATAGACAAAAAAAGGAGAAAATATAAACATAGTAAGAAGTTATAAAAAGAACAAAATAACAATTCCAAGCTAAAACATACAGTAAGTAAGTAAATGAAATATTCCTTAGCTGGAGCAAATGGGAAAGTACGAAGGAGAATATCAGTGAGCTTGGAGATACAGCGGCAGAAACAGTACAAATGAAGCCGGAGAGAAAAATCAAGCAAACAAAATAAACTGAGCCTTAGGAGGTCTCAGCCAGAAGGCAAAGAAGATTATTTAAAGAAAGAGTAGCTGAACAGGGTACCAATTTGATGAGAATGACAAATGCATGGCTCCCAGATTCTCAATGAAACCCTCCCTTCAAAAACAAAACAAAACACAGGATAAACACACCCCCCCAAAAAAAGGCCAAAACACACAATATTCAGATTGCAAAACAAACAAACCAGAGATAAAAAAGAAAATGTTTTAAAAAGAACCACTTAAAAGGACCCACATTACTATTAGTAAGAGCAAAAGAAGGTACATTACCATCCCCACAAAGCCTGTAAATATTAAACAGATAATAAAGTAAAGATACTAATAACTTTATGCTAAAACATCAAAAACTTAGACAAAATAGACAAGTTCTTTACAAGATAAAAATTACCACACTGGTTCAAGAAAAAAATGGAAATGTCAGTAGTCCCATACATATTAAAGAAATCCAACTCATAACAAGAGTATCTCTCATAAAGAAAATGTTAGTACTAGACACCTCCGTTAATGAATTCTATCAAACATGAAAAGGAAAATAACACAACCTGGCCAAAAATAGGTTGGGGAAAATAGAAAAGGAGACCCCTTCTCAAACCATCTTGTGAAACTAGCATTACTAACATGTTACCAAAACCAGACCAAAAAACCTACCCAGTATCAATATCACCCAATGCAAAATCTTTAACAGAGAAAATTCAAATTCAAGTCAAGATGGACTAATGGGGACCAGATTCATTCACTGCCTGAAGCAACTTAATAAAAAAAAAATGGTCCAAACATATGAGACAGTGGTACACAAGACACTGGGTATTAGATGACAAAGAACAGCAACCCCTAGAGAGAAGAAACAAATGAGGCAAGCCCTCTGATTGCCCCAGATACTTCCTGGAGGAAGTTTCCAGACCTCCAAGAAGGAACAGGAAACCCAGGCAGAGCAAGGTGGTCTCCCTGAATTGAGGACGTGTCTCTGCAAGTCTGGGAAAACCAAGGCAGCTAGAGGTCACAGGGCAGAGTATCACAGAGGAGAGTTTCACAAAGAGAAAGCTCTGGAGATCAGCAGAGGGTCCCCGTCGAATATCCAGTTGAATACTGACCAGTGCATGTGCCCAGTGCACACACACGTTCTGCAACAGCACCTGTTCCCAACAGTCAGAACTGAAAACCCTGTATTTCAGGAGGCACTGATTAGGCAACCAAGAGACATCTTGACGCAGTCGTGTGGGAAAATTAACTGGATTAAGTGCAGATATGGTCCCAGATGACAACACTTAACAGCAAGGCTCAAAAGCTCAAAGCAGTTACGAGCAGACCGATCATGTTCAAGAACACAAGGCACGTGTGTTTACAGGATATAAAACACTCTTCATCCCACAAGCTTATTCCCACAAGTTCATTGTCTGGCAACGAACCAAAAATTACCAAACATGCAAAGAAGTAGGAAAATGCACGCTTTAGGGAGGGAAGAAAAATTAATCAAAACTGACCCAGAATTGACACGGATGGTATAATTAGTAAACAAGGATGTCCACTGAGGGACTAGGACAGCATTACGTATCTTAAAGGAGCCAGAGGAAAACGGAGCATGTTAGGATCGAGCTTGTATAGGACCTGGCCTTTCCAGGGCTAGATATTCACTAAGGAGGAATAAAAGAATGTGTCCACTCAAAGACTTGTTCGTGAATGGTCCTAGAAGCTTTACTCGTAGTAGTCCCAAACTGGAAACAACCCAAATGTCTACAATAGGCAAAGGGATACACAAACAATGGTCCATCCGCACAGTAGAATACTGCTAACCAGTGAGCAGGAACGAACCCCTGGTCTACACAAGTGGGATGAACGCAGAACGACTGTACCTAACGGAAGAAGCCAGACAAAAAGCACCTACTATGTGTTTCTATGAATAGAAAATATGACGTACCGTGACAGAAAGCTGATCAGTAATTGCCTGGAGATGGGAGTAGCGGAATTCAGGCAGGTGAGGTCTCGGGGTATGGATGACCCTCATATTTACTATCTGGGTTACAGTGATGCATCTACAGATGCGCACACATGTGGAAACTTAGCACGTATACACGTAAATGTGCACTGTATTATATGTCAATCACACTTCAATGAAGCTGTTGACATTTTCTCAACAAAAGATTTTACCAAACCAAACACAGCAATCTGCACAAAAGATGAGGAGAGTATAAACAAGTGAGGTTTTTTCCCATATCTGCTTTTGCATTCACATGTTGCTTAGGAAGCATAGGAAGAAAATCAGATCTCATACTGACGTGAAAAAGAATTTTAATCACTCTTTCAGATAATTTGACGCTATACCGAAACTTGGCAAGCAAGAGCTACTTAAATTTGTCTGTTATGTGCAATCTAAAGCCATCCATTATTATAAAACCCATCAGTCTGTTTTCCACATTGAATGTACCTTTTACCGATAGACCATCTTTCACTGGTGATTTGGAAAATATTGTTTTACTAATTTATGCAAATCTTTATATTGTTGACACATTTCTTATCCAAATCTAATATATCACATTTGGTAATATTACCACTGAGCTCATCACAAAGGTGGATATAAAATTTCCAAAAATCTATTTTTTGCTTGAAAACTCAAAATCTTATCATTAACACCCAAAGCCATCTGTTACTCTTCTTGAACTGACACTCACACTGTCCATTCTCAAGATCATAATGTCAAAACCCAAGTCAAAATAACCATAGTTTTGTGTCCGTTTTCTACTGTGTTTCATGGAAAAGTTGCTTCCCAGGTTACAGCTCAAATGCCTTTCTTCAAGCCAATGATCATACTTTAGTAATCAGCAGACGTGTTTTGTGTCTACTTCCCAGGTCAGTGCACAGAATTTTCAATTTTGCTCTTGGGAATTTAAAATTGATAAAAGTAATTAATTCCTACTGTCACACGGCACGAAACTGGATTTGGGGGGTTTTACTGCGAGTTCAAGGAAGTGAAGAGTGCAGCGGCGAAAGAGGCACTGTGGTATCACTACCTTGGTTCATGCAAAGACACAAGCATATTTACCCATCACTGCTTTGCACATTCATGCAAATACCAACACAACAAAAATGGGAAAATAATGTTAGTGCATCTTTAAAATGTAGTAGGGCCTTAGCGACACCCTGAAAGCACCTCAGGACCCACCGGAAATCCATGAAGCAGACGTTGAACAAAACTGACAGAGAAAATCCTGAGGAGCTGCAAAAAAGCTGCTAGAACTTATGTGTAAATTTAGCAGAATCACAGGACACAAGGTCAGTATGCAAAAATCAATTATATTTCAAGAGAATAGCAATGAACCTTTGAAACCGGAAATTGAAAAATATCACGATAGAACTTTTAAAATATATTATCTTCTTATATTTATTGTTCTGAAGTATGTAGAGATAATTTAATAAAATATGTGTGAGCCCTATACACTAAAAACCAATAAAACATGCTGAGAGATTAAAGATTATTTTTAGACTTTGAGATATGAACATGAGACTGAATCTAGGTTCATAGATTACGGGACTCAATGTTATTAAGACCTTAATTTCTCCCAAATTGATCTACAGATCCAATGCAATCAAAATCCAAATTCCAACAGGATTTTCTGTAAAAAATGAAAAGCTGGTTCTGAATACATATGGAAACACAAAGGACCTAAAATAGCCACCCACATACACAAACATGTTTTTTAAAGAACAAAGCTGACATAACACTGCATGTTGACTCTACTGGAATTAAAATAAAAGCAATAGATTTTTTAACAAGAAACAGACCCTCTTATAAAAGGGTCAATCAATCTTTGATAAAAACATGTTGTATAACGGGAAACGGGTATTTGGTCTCTCCTGGAGCATAGAACTCTCAAAACCCTTGGTATTTCCCGGGTGATAAGATACAGGAGCATCTTTTGTAATTCGTAACAAGCCCCTTTGGTCCATGTCTGAGTTTATGCTATTGAGGTGGCCTCTGTGTCCCCTAGGTAGCTTCAGGATGGTGGCTGGTCACCAGAAGCATCAAGCCATGAGCAGAGGAATGGGAATTTGAGCTCCAGCCTCCAAACTCCGGGGAAGAGAGAGGGGCTGGAGATAGAGTTCAACAATGATTAGCCAATGACTTGGCCCCTTGGGTTTTCTGTTGGTTTCATATATCTCAAGAGCTGACAAAGCCAGCAGCCTGGAAATGCCAAAGGATGCAAAGAAACAAACAACAAAAGGCCCAACCAAAACCTACTCTCTGTATGCGAGGGACAAAGAAAGAAAAAGCCGAGAAGACAGAAAAATCCAGACAGTAACTGCTCTGCGCCAACCAAACGCCACTGGAAAACCTCATCCACGTCAACAAAGGCCACATGGGGACCCTGGACTTCAACCCTTATGATGCTGTGACAAAGCATCTAAAAACTCCTCCTGGGGTGGTTCGGACCAGAACTTCCATTCCTACCAGCTGGAAACAAGGCACCCGCCCCTCGTGCAGCATCCACGGAAACCACGCACGGAGTCTGGACCTCCACCCCACTGAGCAGTAATGAGGTGTCCCTCCATTGGGGGTGTCACAGGAGGCTTAGAGGACAGTCAGGGCTCCCACCACTACACAGCTTCACAAGGTCACCCCCCCTTGGATGCCAAGGGAAGCCAAGTGGGGAACTGGGGTTTCTAGGTTCACCTGGCAGGAATGAGGCAGCATCCCCTTCCTTACCCTCTGGGAGCAGGATTTTTTTTAAAGACAGTTAAAACAGAAAGTTTAATATGATACAAAGACTCATAACACTAAAAGTGTATCCATTTTTCAATAGAAATCCATTCACCATAACAAGAAACAGGAAAATCTCAAACTCCATTTTAGGAGGCTAACATTACCCTGATACCAAAACCAAGACAATTTTAAAGAAGAAAAACCTACAGGGTGCCTGGGCGGCTCGGTGGGGTAAGGCCTCGGCCTGCAGCTCAGGTCAGGATCCCAGGTCCTGGGGTCGAGCCCCGCGTCGGGCTCTCTGCTCAGCAGGGAGCCTGCTTCCCCCATCTTCTCCCTGCCTGCCTCTCTGCCTGCTTGTGATCTCTGTCTGTCAAGTAAATAAATAAAATCTTAAAAAAAAAAGAAGAAGAAGAAGAAACCTATAGACCAATGCCCCTCATGCATATAGATGCAGAAATCCTTAACAAAGTATCATCAAACAGAACTCAAATGTATGTAAAAACAATTCCCACCGTGACCAAATAAGGTTTCTTCCAGGGACACGGGGCTGGTTCAATATTTAAAAATCGATCAATGTAATCCATCTGTTAACAAGCTAAAGAAGAAAACGTTCATGAACCTACCCACTAATTCAGAAAAAGAATATGACACAATCCAACACCTATCTCTAATTATTTAAAACTCCCAGATAGGGGCGCCTGGGTGACTCAGTGGGTTAAGGCCTCTGCCTTCGGCTCAGGTCATGATCCCAGGGTCCTGAGATCGAGCCCCGCGTCGGGCTCTCTGCTCAGCAGGGAGCCTGCTTGCTCCTCTCTCTCTGCCTGCCTCTCTGCCTACTTGTAATCTCTATCAAATAAATAAATAAAATTTTATTTAAAAAAATAAATTAAAATAAAATAAAGCTCCCAGCTAAATGGGAAAAGAGGGGAATTCCCTCCACCTGGTGAGAGCACACGCAACACTTACAAGACTGACACCAAAACCACAGTCTAGAGAAATAACAAACTGGTCTCCGTCAGGAGACGTGCGGCTCCACGGACGACCCTGTCCCCAGGATGGAGGGACAAGCGACAGCCCGGCGGGGGAGGGGATCAGACAAAGGGCTGAGGCACTTAGAATCTATAAAGAGCCTTCCAACCCAACAAGAACAAAGCGAGCAATCTACTTGGAAACTGAGCAGAGACACGAAGAGCATTTCACCTCCGGGGACAGATGGACGGCGCGTACACACGGGGGCTCTACGCCACCAGCCCCCGGGGGAGTGCAAACGAGACCCACAGTTCGGGTCCCTGCATACCGACTGGACGGCTACACTGAAGTTACCGACACCACCCAATGCTGGCCCGAACTCAGAGCAACTGACCGCCGAGAAACGGCCCGGCCACTCTGGCAAAAGGGTTGGCAGCTTCCACAAGAACTCAACACAACCCAGCAACGGAACTCTGCGTCACCATCCCAGAGAAATGCAGACTCCGGTCCAGGTGGAAGCTGCCCACGGACGTTTGTGGTCCAAGTATTCACAAGACACAAACGCTGGAAACAACTGAGATCCTCCTTCAATAGATAAATGGTGTAAAACACAGAAAAATGGTGTAAAAAACAAACAAGAAAAGTGGTTCATCCACACCTCGGAACCCTACTTAGCAGCGCCGAGGAACAGGCCAGTGATGCGGTGGGAACCTGCATCCGTCCCCAGAGAATTATGCTCATTGAAAAAATCAAATCCCAGAACATTTCACGCCGTAGGGCTCCGTTTATGTAACGTTCTTCAGACGATGGCGTCCGAGAAAGGATTACTGGCCGCCAGGGGTCAAGGAGGGTCGGGCAGGAGGGCGGTGGGTGTGGCTTGAAGAGAACAGAGACCTCTGGAGAAACGAGCGCGGCGTCTCTTGGCCGCACGGATGCCAGGATTCTGGCTGTGATAGTACAGCTCTGCAAGAGGTTACCTCTGGACAACAGGTACGGGCCTCTCCGCTTTATTTCTCCACATTAATCACCTCAAAGTAAAAACTTAACTTAAAAATAAAACCAAAACAAAACAAAGGACAGAAACCCTCTACTGACAGTCTTATCAGGCCCTGGGAAGTGAATGAAAGCCCGTGTCTGAAAGAAAAGGTGGGGGCAGGAGTGGGGGTGCGGGAGGCGAGGGTCTGGTCTGTACCCCGCACCTCGGCGGCAGGTCGCAAGTTCTGAGAATGCCCAGGGTTGTACACCCCGGCAGAGAGCCACGAGAGCGGGAGTGGTAGAAGATGATCACAGAATAATTTTAAATTTGTGTCTCTTTCCCAATCCATACTGCCTGGAGCAGACTATTACTTACTACATATACTTATAAATCTTGTGATTATGTTGAGAACAGAAGAAAGTTATTACTTTTCCCTGTGTTAGAGCATTACTTTCTTTAACGTCAACATGTAAAATATCCACAAGTTTTTTACTCTCCCTTGGAGATCTTCGTGTTTTAATAAACCATGAACCTCAAAAAATGAAAGAAAGAAATACAAAGAAGATGCCCACAACTGTAAAAGCCAGAATTATAAACCCTCTGGGTGAAAATCTTTGAGACAAGTTTTCCAAAGCGTGAACCAGAAAGAGATGAAAATTGAATTTCCTCAGAGATTAAACTTTAATTTTTAGCCATTCGAAAATCCTTGAAATCTCTGGAGTAAAAAGTGTCTTTTTGTAGGCTAATGAGATGACTGGTGGCTGGGGGTTCTGGGTAGCCTGAGGATGGGGGCAGGTGGCCAGGAGAACCTGCCCTGTGACTAGAGGTTTGGAACGTTCGACCCCCCACCCTCGCACCTCTTGGGACGGAAGGGGGTCACCAACAGCCAAAGACTTAGTCGATCACGCCTACATGGTGAAGCGTCCACGAAAACCCAAAAGGAGGGGGACCAGAGGCCTTCTTTGTTGGTGACCCCATGGAGCCTGGGGGGGTGGCCCCTGGGAGAGGACGTGGAAGCTTCTCACCTGCCCCCCACACCTGCCCCTGCACTTCCTCCACCGGCTGTTCCCGGGTTGTTCCCTTCTACAACGAACCGGAAATCTAGTACATACAGAGTTTCCCGAGTCCCATGAGCCGCTCTAGTAAATTAATCCAGCCGGAGGAGGGGTCGTGGGGATCTCTGATGCGCAGCCAGTCAACACCAGCAGAGGGGACAGCCTGGACGGGACACTGGGGTCTGCAGAGGGGGTGGTCTTGGGGACCGAGCCCCTGACCTGCGTGCAGGGTCTGAGCCGTCTCCAGGCACACAGTGTCCGACCGAGTTAGTCTGGAGGACAGCCAGCTGGTGCCGCAGAACGCTCGGTGCGGGAAGACCCGCAGCGGGGGGTGGCGGGCGGGAGACAGAGCTTTGTGGTGGATAAAAACAGAGGCATCTTTCTTTACACGGATACAACCCAAGTTTGCACCAACAGACGAACTGGTGAAAACTGTGGCAGAGCCATACACTGGAACGCTATTTAACAATACAAAAACAATTTATCTACTTATCTACATACAACATGAGCAATGTCAGAATCATTATGCTGAGCAAAGAAGCTAGACACTATGGAGGACAAATTGAGTAATTCCCTTGGCAGGAAATTCATCTGGAACAGAAAGCAGGGGAGTTGAGTTTGGGACGAGGAGGCAGCGGGCACTGTCCAGGGTGCCGGAGCCCGGCCCGATCACGGTGGTGATTACGCGGCGAGCTGCCATCCAACACACCCAGCGCTCACTCAGGTGCGTGCCCTGCTATGGAAATGATCCCTGAATTAATTAATTTTTCAAAACTCACAGGGAGTGTAAACCTGCATCTCATATAGCCTTCTTGTTCATTGTAAATCTTTCTGCCCAGATGCTTATCAAACCCCGTTAGATCTCTGATTCTGTCGGTCTTTCACTACTCCATGCAGCTGGTGAAAGCACGTCCTGGACACGCAAGTTCTGTCGCTTTTTGCTGCTTGTGTTTGTGTTACTTGTAATGTCCTCCATCCAACATGTACTTTCAGGACTGTTTACAACCCGCTGATTTGGGGGATGAGTTCCTTTGACCTAGATGAAGCATTAATACGTCTACTGACCTAGTCCCTGTAAACACAATACCCCCAGTCTGCAGGGAGCAAAGCTCAGCTGAGGGTCCCCCATCTTGCTCTCTGGGTCGGGGTCCTCCCATCTTAGAAGTGTGGGTGATGCATCATTGTCTGACCTAGAGGCCAGGGCGGGGTTCCGTCTTGATCCTTGTTGGTAAATGTTAATTCATTTTCTGATTTTAAACAGAATGTAATTGTAACTGTTTGCTGATCTAAGACACGATCATCTACATTTCCTTCCCAGGCCCCAGCCTGCAGACCAAGCCTTGGAGGGTGGACAGATGCAGGGAGGCAGAGGAGGACAGAGGGTGAGGATGAGGCCACGCCCAGCGGCAGGAGGGAGCTCTGCTGCTTGGTTGTTTCATTCCCATCAACCAGAAAGTGACTTGGTCTTGAGGTATTGAAGATACGCACGGAGACCACAGCGACGCGGTGGGGTGTTGCCGGACAGTCTGGCTCTGAATGACGAGCGTCAGGGAACCTCAGCTCAGAGCACCTTCGCGATTCTGCACGAGACGCTCAGCCGTCCACGCACCTTCACCGACATTCCACTAGGCACTCACCTTCCCGCAGGCGATGGGAGGAAGGCAGGAGAGCAAACGTGGTTTTCATTTGTAGCTGGAGCTAGGAGGGAGCGGGCGGGTGAGGCGGGCGTGCAGTGTTCTTGCTCGTTCACACGCACACACGCACCACAGTCACACCACTGCTGTGTCTCTCGCCCAGACGAGCGTAGCCTGGACGCCTCCCTCAGAGCTCGGCAGCCCCCACCCCAGCTCCTACCCCTCTTGGGGACACCTTATTCTCCTCCTTGCAACAGCCAGCATGAGGAAGCCAGGAGACCTTCGATACCGATTTGGTCCTTATGGAACCACAAGCAGGGGCGGGGACACCAGGAATAGGCAGAGGTTTGCCTCCTAGGGCAGGCAGAGGTTTCCTTTGTCCAAATTTCTCCAACAGAAGCCTGTTCTTGAAGCCAGAGGGGTGTTGGGTGCAGAAACGGGAACCCTGGAGAGAACAAGCAAGACTTGGGCAGCAAGCACACGTTTTTCTGAGAATACCATGTCACCCCACCCTCACCTCAGAGACCCCCCCCCCGTCACCGCCTCCAGCCAGCGGGCGGCAGTGCCGAGAGTGAGCCCCGGCAAACGGCTGCGTCGGGCTTCACGGGAGCTCCACTCGCGGCTGTGACAAGGGCAAGTGGTGAATCCTTCGGCTTGCAGGTCTCCACTGTGTGCCCAAGAGAGCGCCCCAGAAGGGTCCCTGAGAGACCCTGAGCCCTTCAGCTGTACTCCTAGCTGCTTTCCCCGCCCCTCGGGGGATGTTAACAAAGCCTAGGGGCTCAGCGGCTGGAGTGGTGCGGGTGGCCGGCAGGAGCCCAGAGCGCAGGGCAGCCTGTCCGTCCCGTCCAGAGCCTGAGCCTCGGTGTGGAGCTACGCCGGGCCATTCAGGCCGGCTGACACACAGCCTCGTCACCAGCCCTGCCCCAGGAAGCCTGGAGTCTAACTTTGTCCTTTCTGCTCATGTCCCCTCCAGGAACAAGGCAGGAGCTGGCTCTGCTCTGCTGCTGCGTGTCTGTCCCCCTCCCAGAAAACTGTCCCCAGGACGGAGCTAGTCAGCCAGCGCCGTAGGCGGGGCTTGGGGCGAGGGGCGCAGGGACTCAGGGAGGTTCAGCCTTCCCAGCAGGAGGGGGCTGCCTTCCTGCCCTGAGAAGCCACCAGTTTGAGGTCACCTGGTAGGGCGGCCCTGAGACGCTGACTCGGGCTCAAACAGGAACCATGACAAACGTGAGGTGCACACTGGGTCTCGTCTCTGGAGGGGGCCCTGTCGAGCTGCCGCCAGGAGCGGACATACCGGGCGTCCCGGGGCGGGCATGTCACGGTCCTCCCTCCTGGGCAGGCGCGTCATGGTCCTCCCTCCTGGGCCTGCTCTTGCAGCAGTCCCTTCATCTCCAGAAAGTCCAAGGAGACAACTGGACACTTCGCAATGCCCGACAGACAGGGACACCATCACACCATGTGGGGCAAGAAAGGGAAGACGCGTGGCCTCCCCCAACCCCCACCCTCACAGCCGCAAGAGGACCCTCCCCCGCAGACTCTCTGGAGGCCTGGGAGCAGGTCCAGCTGCCTGCAGGCAGGGGACTCAGGTGCACCCTGGGGCTCCTCTGGCTCCCCGTTGGGGCGGGACCGGTAGGGCAGGCAGGACAGGTCCCACCCTGCCCTGGAGATCCTGGTCATTGTCGCTAATCCAGTCCCATCCAGTCTGGCTTTTGTCCCAGCATCTTTTACTTTGGGCGAAGTCCTACATGGAGGTGAGCCCAGACAGGTTCGGGGATCCCATCCCCACTCCGGCTTCTGCCACAGCCATGCCCCTGGTTTGGAAGATAGGGGTGTGTGCCTGGGCAGAGCCCACTCTGCAACATGTGCGTCCACGGGAAAGATGCCCACCCCAGCCTGTCACGCGGGTCAGTCCCCACTGACCTGTGTCATATGCAGCACGACAAAAACGTTGACATGACCTCCGTGCGGGAGGAATTTTCCCTAAGTTTTTCAGGGTAATTAAAATCATCATCTGCAGAAAAGAGATTATTCCAGATGCCAACATTTTCAATCTACTAACAATACAACACACATTTGAAAAAATTTTCAGGCAATTTGTTGACAAACTAAACAGAATACCATATTCTTTATAAGTTATTTTTCTGAAAAACCAGTGACACTCAGTTAACCAACAAGGAAGGCCACACTCTTGAAGGAATAATACATCATTAAAACACAAGGTGACTTCTGCCACGCTCAGCCCTGGGAGAAAGACGCCGTGGAAAGGCTCAGACACAGATCCGTGCGTACACCCGACTCCTGCAGGTGGAGAACCGTGTGCGCGGCGTCCACAGCAGGGTCCGCGGTCCCCCTGCCCACTCCCTCCCTCTTAGTGCTCATCCTGTCTCCCCATGCAGGGGCTCCACCCCGGGGGCAGTGGGGAGCCTCCCCCTGCTGACACCCTCAGGGCGGGAGGAAACGGTGTCTTCATCAGGCATGTCAGCATGTCTGATGGCCAAAGAGGGAACTTTCCAAGTGCTCCCAACATGTACTCACTCGGACACCCTAGCCTCACTCTACCACTCGCCCCAGTCTGTTTCCCATGACTTCTGCTGGTGGGGTTGACTTCACTGAGTTTTGGGTTAAGGGCCAGGCCCTTGACCTTGGTCTAACCATGGACTCTAGGACATCCTCCTCTGGCCAGACCCTTGACTGCTGGTCCTCCTGGGTCTGGGCTCTCCTGGGGGCCTCATGCACTCCATCCCAGCTGGGACACTGAGTGCTCTCAGAGCTTGGGTTTCTCTTCTTCCAGAGCTGTGGACAGGTTTCTTTGGTCAGGTTAGAATCCGGACACACCTAGGCCACCAGGAATCAAGGAGCTTCCAAACCCATCGGGCCACATCCTAGTTCGGGGAGGGTTGGTGAGGTCTGAATTACCAACCAGGTCAAGGGAAGAGCGAGGCTCTTCTCATTTGTACCATGAACACAGAGACTATAGCAGATCCCACCCCCCACACACACACGTACACACCCCCTCACACACTGGAACTCACACACTGAGGGCTGGCACTAGGCTGTGTGGCACAGAGAATGACTCCCAGACAGACCCCTCACCCCAAGCTTCCTGCGCCAGGGTGGAGCTGAGGATCAGGGCTGAGCTCAGATCCATCCAATCCCTGCCCATCTGGCCAGACGCAGGGGAGGAGCCCGGACTGGTCGACCCAGGCCAAGACTGCCCTCAGGGTGGGGTCTGCCCCCTGGGAGGCCGGGAGCCTCACGCTTAATATGTCTGTCGAGGATGCAGACGCTCTGCGGGCCCCCAGCAGCCTGTGAGCAGCACCTGTACAACATCGTGTGAAAACAGTCAAAGAGGGGCTCTATGCTACGGGCTTTGCGGCGAGAGGTCCACGCAAGCAGCCTGACCTACTCCCTGACCTTGATCAGATCCGGTGATCACACTGGGCCAGGACAAGTAAAGAGCTGATACAATAATCGGACACGTCAGCGACCAAGCCTCGCAGCTAATGAGATTCAAGTGTCAGCACCGCGGCCCGGTCCGTGGGTCAGGCGCCATGTCGCCGCTCTGGGCTTCCACACAGCAACCCTGCCCGCGGTGAGGACGGACGGAGAGCTTCGGCGCTGACCCAGGCATCTGACCGCTGTGACCCTTTCCTGGGGAGCCGGGGCTGCCAAGGGACAGGTAGACATGCCAGGACCGACCAGTGTGTCATCGTAAAGGGCAAATGACAGAAACACATTAAATATCCACAAGCAGAAAGGAGATCTGGACTCGGCCATGGCACAGCCATAAGATACTACGGGGCCACTGAAGCTGACATCAAAGAAGAATGTGTAAATTCGCGTAAAATGCCTCTGAAGGAATATTAAGAGAAAATATGTTACAGGACACACCCATCTGTCCACTACTATGGTAAAAAGCCACAATCCCTGCCTACACTGACATCCTGCTATCAGGATGGCTAAAAATAATCACGAAATGGGTGACCAGTGCCAGGAGTACGGGTACCTAAAGCCTGCCCGAGTCTCCCAGGATGGGCGAATGGTCACACATGGCAGGGAGCAAGCTAAGGGCACACTGAAATCAGGAGCTGCATACATTGCATTCACAACGCTCTTAAGGCACCACCCATGCAGAAAGTGGAAACTGAGCACAAACACATGCAAGAAGTCCTGGTAGGTGCAGCCTAGAAGGTGAGCAAGAAGAACCAGAGGCTGGGCCTGCCTCAAGCCTTCCAGAGCAGGGAAACTGCCATCAGAGCTTCTGAAAGCCTGGGCATGCCAGTCTAGGAGGGCAGCATGGAAGAGGTCGCCTTGAAGCCCAGCCTCAAGGGAAGGGGCATGAGAAGGCAAGGGATGGGGATGTGCAGGGGCAGAAAACAATGAGGTGCCCACAAGAACAGCAATGGTGAGTGTGGGCAGAGTTGAAGGAACCCCAGAAAGATGGGGAGGCTCCTTGCAGGGCATGGGAGCAGCGCTTAATTTTGTGCAAAAATAGTGCCCTCCGAGAACCATGACCATCCTATCAACGATCTATCTGGTCAGTGTTACTGGCTGCCGGACCAGCCTGGGGTAAAGTGCTGAAATCCACAACAGTCAGCTGGGTGAAAGCAACAGTTGCAGCTCAGGTCACCTCTGGCTTTGCTTATCTAATCCCACCCCATGGAGCCTCCTCCCCGGGAAGATACAACAACACGGCATCTCTGGCTCCTGTACGTTCTGCACTGCACTGCCTGGGCTCACCACTGTCACCTCCAACCCCGGAGTTGAGAGAGAGGGAGAGAGAGAAAAGGGGAGTGGGGGGGGGGGGGGGGGGGGGGGGGGGGGGAGGAAGAGCAGAGGGGTGATGTAGGGGGAGGTGGGAAGGGGAGGTGGAGAGAGGGAGGTGGGTGGAGGGAAGGGCAGGGGGAGGGGGAGGTCTTTGGGAGGTGGGGAGAGGCACCAGGGCTGGCTCCCTCAGCAGGACCCGGACACCAGGCTATAAGCGGTGGGGTGGGGGAGGGCGCTGCTTCCAGGAGCTGCATCCCCACTGGCCCAGCTCCACATCTTCAGGCTAGGAACCACATCAGTATGTTCAAACAACAAATGCCCCAGCAGTTGGGGGTCCTGAACCCTTTGTGAAGGTCAGACGAAAGGCCCTGATAGATACCAAGGGCCTGGGCACCTGCAAGGCCAATCCATCCGATGAGCACCCTGCCGATTCCCTCTGGAAACACCCCCTTCTTATCTGATCAGGCTGCGGCCCCAGCAGTGAGAGGGCTCCGCTCCCCAGGGGCCAGGTACAGAGGGGCCACAAGAAGGCAGAGGGCAGAGTCCTCTGGGCTTGCCCCAGGGGTGCCATGGGGTAGGGGGCCAGGCCTGTTCCAGGGGTATCCTGTTGGGGTTCACAATGGAGTTTCTGGGAGTTAAAAGCTTAGATGTGGGGGGAACTGTCCATGGTGCTGACCTCCTGGAAGCGCAGGGTGGAGCCCCGCCCCCTCGCCGCCCTCAGAAATCTGGAACACAGCTGCAACTCTTCCACTGTAGCCAGTGTCCAGCAAGGGTCAGGGGCTCATGCGTCATCTGAAAGGACAGTCGCTCAACCTTGTCCCCACCAGTGACCCCACGCAGACCCCGTCAGAGGGAACATGCACTCGGCAAACGTTGAAGGCGAGTCCCCAGCTGGGCAGACCTCTAACACCCTGACCTCTGGCAGGATGCAGCTGCCCAGAGGAGAGGAGCCAGGAGTGAGCAGACCTCCCCCATCACGGAGAGTAGCCATGCTAGTGTGGCCCAGGCCCCAGGGCCAGCTGGCAGACATCACCTCCCAGCCACTCTCCCAAGGGGTGTCCAGGCCCACCGCACCCCTCTGCAGAGTACTTCCTTCTCTGCTGATGTTAGGAGAGTTGCAGGAAGACCAGCTGAAGGAAGCAAGTTCGCCAACATGAGATTCAGGCTTGTATCGGACCTTTCTCTCTGAGGGACCAGGGACTTCTCAGCACACAAGGAACTCAACTGGCAAGGAGAACTCTTTTTAAATTAAATGCCCTTCACTCCCTTATTCACGGCCTCCTTGCTCTCCTCGGGACTGAGAGATCATAAATCTTTTCTGCCCATTTATCACCACGATCTGCTGCCGGCCATTCCTCATATTTCTTTGCTCCGTATTGTAGACACACTTTTGACTGAAGAGAGACTGTTAGTCATCTCATTTTCATTTCTGCAATGATTTCCAACATCTTGGTGTTGACAATTAAAGATCTCATTGTGGTTCTCTCTACACCTTTCTTCGGGTGCCGGAGTCCCCGTCAGCCAGGCCTATGCTTCCGAACGTAGAGCGGTATCTAAGGAGTCTTTCCTTCGTTCTGATAAAGGAGCTTCTCTGTTCTACCCACGACAGTCAGCAGGACAGAGGAGATGAATTTAAAATCAGGCAGAGAATAACGGACACATTTCAAGGACTCAAGTGAGAAAACAAGAGTGGAGATCCCTTCCCACACAGGAGATGGGCAAATATTTCAGAGCGTGCACTAGCAGGACATGCACACCACAGGCCGAGGGAACCACAGGAAGCCAAATCTAACCGTGTTCCCTTGAGCTCAGAAACTCCCGTCCTGGGAATCCATCCCAAGCCGATCACCACACAACCGTGCAAAATATAGGCATATTCAAATCACAGTGAAACAACCTAACACCCACCATCACGCTGTTGGATACACGGTGATGATACAGTGATACACTGATTCAGTGGAAACTAATGCATCGTCCATGAGAACGACCTGTACCCATGATCCTTCACACGGCTTCATGGTGCTGCTGAGTGAAGACAAGAGCATCAGATGTGTACATCGTCTTGTTTCTATAAAGTTGTGTACAAGTATGCATGTGTGTGCACATTAAGTATGTGCATATGTGAGTGTGAGCATATGTGCATAAGTGAGCATGTGTTGTGTGTGTGCACACGTGTGTGCATGTATGTCCATGTGTGCATATGAGAATGAGAGCATATTGTGCACATGTGAGCGTGGTTGCATATGTGTCCACTGTGCATGTCTGAGTATGTGTGCATGTGTGTGCACTGTGCATGGGTGTGTGTTTGCATGGGTGCACGGCTGTGCATTATGCATGGGTGAGTGTGTGTGCATGTGTGTGCACTGTGCATTCTGAGTGTATGTGCATGTGTGCATGTGTGAGTGGGGGCATGTGTTGTGCACATGTGAGCATGTGGGCATGCAGTTGCTTAGGACAGATGGAAAGAGCCGCTCCTCTGGAGGCAGAAATACGGGACTGGCTTTTTACTTATTCTCTGTTCTTCACTGTACTTCATGGTTCAATACATAGGGAGCATTATCTTTATGATCATAAAAAAGTTTTCACTGAAAAAGTTGCAAAGGTAACTTCTTTACTTTTGGAGAAGTCAAGAGCCACAGCTTGGAGATGACAGAACACTTGGACCCTGCTGTTGTTATGGGTCATTTTCTGTGTCAGCTTGGCTGGGCTGCGGTCCCCAGAGGTTGGGTCAAATGCCAGTGGAGGTCATGGTGAAGGTATTTTCTAGATGAGATTAGCATTTTAAATCATCCAACTTTGAATTAAGCAAATGACCCTCCATCCTGTGGGTGGGTCTCATCCCATCAGGCCTCAGGAGAAGAAGACAGGTGCCTGGAACCCAAGGGAGCTCTACCAGCAGACGGCCTTGGGACTCGAGCTGCCGTGTCAGCTCTTCCCGGCGTCTGCAGCCAGCCCCAGAGCATGGGAGACAGAACCTTCAAACAAATCTCTCTCTCTTCATAGACGTCCTATCGGTTCTGTGTCTCCAGGATCCTAACTGATGCAACTGCTTTTAACTTTTTTTAAATAAACCTTCTTTGTTAGAGCAGTTTCAGCTTCACAGCAAAACTGAACGGAAGGTACAGAGAGGTCCCCAGCCCCCCTCCCCGTGCACTCCCCTCCTCCCCTTCCCTGACTTCACACCCCCCCCAGAGCCATGCGCTCACGCCACCAGATGAAGCCCCATGAGCACGTCACTATGACACAGCTTCTGCGAGGGCCGCTCCTGGTGGTACACTCTGGGGGTCCGGGTGAAGATGCCCTAAAGTCCTCCACGCTCCCCGATTCAGCCCTCCTTCCCCCTTAATCTCTGGCAACTGATGATCTCTTTACTGGCTCCATGGTTTTGCCTTTTCCATAACGTGCTGTAGCTGGAGTCCTACAATCGTGTAGCCCTTCAGATTGGTTTCTTTCACTTTAGAATAATGCATTTAAGCTTCCTGCTCATCTTTTCATAGCTTAAAAGCTTGGCTCTTTTCAGACCCAATAATACCCCATTGTCTGGACGCCCCCGGCCTGTTCATCCATTCACCCCTGAAGGACAGCTTGGTTGCGTCTAATTTTGACAATTAAGAGTAAAACTGCTATAAACATCCAGGTTTTTAACATTCAGGTTGTGGGGGCACGTGGGTGGCTCAGGCAGTTGAGCGTCTGACTCAATTTCGGCTCGGGTCACGATCTCAGGGTCGTGGGATGGAGCCCGCGTCAGGCTCCCCGCGCAGCAGGCATCTGCTTGAGGTCCTCTCCCTCTGCCCCTCCCCCTCTGTTCACGCTCTGTCACTAAATAAGAAAATGAAGGAAATCTTTAAAAAGAAACAAAACGCATCCAGGTTGTGTGCAGACATAAGTTTTCAACTGCTTTGGGTAAATGTCAAACAGTGTGATTGCTGGATTGTACGTGAGAGTATGTCCCGTTTTCCAAGTACTTGGGCCCTGGATGGTCGGTTCCAATGTGTGGGGGCAGGGGGGTTCCCACAGCACCAGGCACGCCTCTGACACCCGCTGCTGTCCTACAATTTAACTCTATCCTGACACTATCTACCCAGAGCCACCTTCAGACCCCAGACAGCCCCTCCCGCACTTCAGACACTGATGGCAAGTCCAGGCTGTCCCCTGTGTGCCTGTCCCACCGGCTACAGATCAGAGGTTCTCATGACCCACCCTGTCCTCTGCTAGAGGGACTCACAGAACTCTGAGAAACATTTTCCTTACTAGATTACTGGTTTGTAATAACAGGACACAACTCAGGAACACCAGACAGAAGAGACGCATGGGGTGAGGTATGGGGAAAGGACGAGGAGCTTCCACGCCCTCTCCTGGGGGGCCTCTCCCCTTGGCTCCACATGATCACCAACCCAGAAGCTTCCAAACCCTATCCTTGTGGGTTTTGGGGGAGGCTTCAGTTCATGGACACAGTCGTTAGCGTTCACTGATTCAACTTCCAGCCCTCTCCCCTCCCCGGAAGCCAGGAGGTGGGAATGAAAGTCCCAGCACTGATTGTCTTGGCCACCGGCCCCATCCTTCCCAAAGCCACCTTATTAATGTAACAGGAGAGACCTCTGTGGCACCTAGGAGCTCTGCGCTCAAAGTGGGGACCAAGAGCAAATATCTACCCGCTGGAAATCCCAGTGTCACAAGTAGCCACCAGCTGCCTTCCGAGGTGGCCGCACGTCCCACACCCTCAGCAGCAACAGGTGAGCGCGGCCTTCGCGCCACACCCTCGCCCGCTTTCGATGCTCTCAGTGCTCTGGGTCTGGGCCATTCTCACAGGTGCGCAGTGGTGTCTCTTTGTGTTTTATTTTTGTGGGCGATTACAAGGCAGAGTTCATCTTGTGATGAGGCCATTTCACAGACGGGCACACAGAGTCTACGGCACACCGCCAACTGGAGGAGACGTGACTTTTGTCCGGAGAATTCATGTAGAGCCCAGAAGCCCACGAAAACAGGTGATCGGGCAAGAACAGAGGGGCACAAAGCAAGATGTGGGGGTGGGACTAGCGGAGGTTTACCCTCGCCCCGAAGCCCTTTCACGCCGGTCCTGCCTCCTGTGTGGTCCTGCACGTGCCTGAGCGCCAGCCTCTTCCTGGGTCTCCTGATTAGGCCAAGGATCCCACAAGCAGGGGAGCCCCAGCACTCTGCAGGGAAGGGCTGTGGCCCCCCGTCCTCACCAGCCATGCCCGTCCAGGCTGTGACGGAGCGGGCATAGGCCTTCATGTCATTCATCGCTCCCAGTGCCCCCAGCCTTTCCCTGAGCTTCTGTGCAGACCAAAATGTCACAGGCTGACACACAGCTGGGGCTCGGCATAGGGTCACCAGATAAAATGCAGGACACCCAGCTGAATCTGAATTTTAGATAAGCAACAAGCAATTTTCTCGTATAAGTCTGCCCTTGCAAAGACTGATTCTTCTATTTTAATCTGCTGAATCCACCCCTGTGCATGGAGACCAGCTAGCCCAGGCTCCTGCCCAGGGTCCTCAGCTCCCAAACAAAAGAACAGGGCCCACTGTCCCTTTGAGGGGTGCAGAAAGCCCGCAGCAGTCCTGTGGGCACAGAACCCCCAGCTGCTCTGACTAAACGCCCATGACCGGCACACTGGCTGTGGCCAACAGCGAGGGGGGCCGTGGCTGGAGGTCAAGGCCGGGGTCATGACGGCCTGTAGGCGGTGTGTGTGCACGTGTGGGGAGGTGGCCAGTAAACCGGCCCAGAATGTGGATCACGTGGAGCGGCTAAGCAGGGCGCTTTCTTATGAAAAGGTCAGAGACCCCGCATTTGGCAGTCGGGGGCCTGGAATCCAGACGGTAATTCTCCCTGGAAAGGTCTTTGTGTCAGGGTCTCCTCATCCATTTTCCTGGGCCCCACAGTTGTTCTCCACCCGTCCCCGCGGCCCAAGGACAGCATGTCTGATGCCCCAGGTCACACCCGCTGTGCGGGCACGTCCTGTGCCTTGGTGGAGGCCAATCCCTCATTCTCTCCACCACATCCATCAGGCCGGGCCAGCCCAGAGCACGGCTGCCCGGGAGGAGGATAAAGTTATGGCGGCAAATCCAAGACCCAAAGGCCAAATCACCTGATGGCGAGGTCTTTAAAAACCTCCATTTAAAAGATCCATTTGCTTCCTGCACAGCAAAGCTGGGCGGGTCGCCTGTCCATTCCCTGCCCTGGCTCGGGGCCAGCCTGCCCCTTTCAGCACTTGGTTCAGCAGGGACCCGCGTGGGAAGGAGGCAGCTTCACCCCTGGGGTCTCAAAGGCGGGGGCCAGGGTCTGCTGACAGGGAGAGCAAGCAAAGCCCCTTGGATGGAAGGCGAAGTTGTCGCTCTGGTCCCCCTGTGCCTGAAGGAGAGTGCCCAGGAGTCGCCTAGGGGATAGTCACTGGCCTGAGTGCTCAGGCCCTGGAATCCTGAGTCAGGAGGGACCACAGGCTAAGTAAGGGACTGGTCCCGACATGTGCGTGAAGAGCACACCTTCTCAATCTGCACAGCTCTGCCTTTTGCATACACTTCCTTCCTCAGGTGCTGAGCTCCTACTGCATGCACACCCAGACAGCAAGGCAGCTTGATCTCCACTCTCCCCAGGAGGAGGCTTCTATCAGCGTCCCCCTGCCACAGTGCAGAGGAGCTGGCCACCACCGGGGGAGAGGGGCAACCCCAGCGTCTGCCCCGAGCCTTGCCCGGCCTCACACCCCTGGACCATCAGCCACCATTACCAGGCTTGCGGCCAGTGAAAGCACGTGTTTACAAGCTATCGACCATACAAATGACCTGTGGCAGGCAAATGATTTTTGGCCTTTTAGCCTAAAAATAAGATCATGGGAACAGGGAATTGGTGTTCGATGGTATTAAAAACAAGATGGCAGGTCCAAAATCGAGCCGTGTATGCTAAGCCCTGCGCCACCAAGACTTAAGTTGGCTTCGGTTACGGGTCTCCCAGAAATAAAACCTTAAAGCTTTCAGACCAGAGTCATGTGATCGGCACCCACGGAGGTCCGCCATCCATCCCCTGAAGGGACCTTGCGAGGGCCAACCTGCTTTTCGGCCCACTCCCTCCAGCCCAAGGCAGTCGTTCATTTTGTCCAGCTCCCCAGCTTCTTTGTATCGGCTACACTGGATGCTGCCCAAATCGAGTCGATTCTTGCTCAAATAAACTCAAGATTTTTAATATGCCTCAGTTTCTCTTTCCTCAGAGGGTCTGGAGTTTCCGCTTGGAAAGATGAGGAGTTTTGGATGCACACAGCACTAGGAGTGTATTTAATGTCACTGAACTGGACACTTGAAAATCGTTACGATGGTAAAGTTCTGTGTCACGTATATTTTGCTAAGATTAAAAAGATGACTCACTCTAGTCTTGGATCCAAGGACTCATGAAGTGAGACCAACTCCAGACTCAAGTGTCCCTAAAATGTCAGTAGGACACCGACTGGGGAGCCAAAGAGAAAAAAGTGCATCTGCTTTTGAACCACAAAACAAACCATAATATGATGTAAGATTGACTCTTACACCTAAAGAAGGCTCAAGGAGAAAGTGTGCATTTCTCAAAAATATACTAGATTCATTTTTACTAACAATAAAAACGCTAATTAAGCACATGTCTACGCGTCAAATCTTAAACTCGGGGTGTGAGTCCATAATGCAAACAAAACTCAAAAACCCACTGTGTTGTGTTCTGCTGAATTTAATAGTAACCAAAAAGTCAGTGTTCGTGTGTGACATCATCGGTTCCCATGTTTTCCCTGTTTACTAATCAACTCCCTGTTGCACCTGCAGAGCCACACAAGGGTGGAGGAAAGCGGGGGTGGGGGGAGGCCCCGAGTTCATCACACGTTAGACCCACCTGTGTGGTGGGACTGCGGGAGGAACCAGAAAGGGGAGAGTTTCAGTGAGGAAGACAACAGGCCAACCAGAAAATAAGATGAAAGATTCCATGATGAGCTGTGGTTTAAGAGAAGTTTTAAAAAAGCGAGTAAAATGTGTTGGGAATGAAAGGTTGCAGGTTTTTTAAATAAATATAAACATGTATTTATCTATAACATCCTACAGTCTGAGACTGGCCTTGGCCAGTAGGGACTGGAGGATAGGACCCAGCCAGCCTGGGGCAGTGTGGGCTCCTAGAGCAGAATTGGTGGCCAATGACCCCAAAGCGATGAGACACATGGGGCAGACCCGAGCCCCACCCCTGGCCTTGATCCGCCCCAAAGCAGCCTTCTTCGGGCTGGTCCCCCACCCTGCAGGTGTCAAGGAGAAAATAATGCCAGGCCTTGCTCTGAGGTGGTTCACTCCACATTATTATAGTAATAGCCAACAGATACACAGATGCTATGGGCTGAATTATGTCCCCCAAGATCTGCGAGTTGAGATTCTAACCCCCAGCACCCCCAAATGTGACCGTATTTAAAGACAGGACACTCAGGATGCCTGGGGGGCTGAGTCAAGTGTCTGCCTTCTGCTCAGGTCACAGTCCCAGGGTCCTGGGATCGAGTCCCACATCAGGCTCTCTGTTCGGTGGGGAGCCTGCTTCTCCCTCTGCCGATCCCTCAGCTTGTGCTCTCTGGCTCCGACAATAAATAAAATCTTAAAAAAAAAAAAAAAAAAGACAGGGCCTTCTGAGAGGTGATTAAGGTAAAACAAGGCCGTTAGGGTGGCCCTTGATACAACAGGACCCGTGTCCCTGCAAGAGGGAACTTGGACCCAGAGACACAGGGATGGGGAGGGTCTGTGCACACAGAGGGCAGACCTGTGAGGACACAGCGAGAAACTGCAGTCAGCAAGCAGTCCCTGGAGAAACGGCCGCCCGCACGTGGACGGGGGCTTGGGGCCTCTGGACAGTGAGACAACACTGCTGCTCAAGCCCCGGCGTGTGGTGCTTTCTGCGGAGGCTCCTGTCACCCTGTGTCACCGCCCTGGTCCCTAGCATCTCTGACGCAGGCTCGCAGCCCAAATGGGAGAGAAGGCAAGGGAGCCCCGTGCCCAAAAGGCTCCAGGAAGGCTCTGGGCCTCGCTGTGGCTCTCAGAGTGGGGCCCCCCCGCACAGACCCTGGCCCCAAGGACGGCGGCTTGGGACCGCCCACACCGAGGTCTCGAGTGCCAGAGAAACGAGCTCAGGCTCTAGAGAACGAAAGCCGCGTTGTGTGTCAGAGGGAGCCCGGGTGCAGGGGGCCGACGGGACAGAGGACCGTGGTGCCCGGGGAACCCGGCCTGCGAGACTCCTAGAGGCACTTCTCCAAAGGGGGAGGGGCTGGGGGAGGGTCCGCGGGTCCCACGGTCACCGTTTCGGGGGCGTCGCTCTTCAGTGGACACGAGACCATCACAGGATGCCTTCCCCTACCGTGGGTCCTGCTAGGGCTCCGGGTACACAGCTGGCGTGTGGGCAGGCTTCCCGCTGCACAACCGCTGTCCCTGCGGGCCGTGTTCCCCCGTTTGCTTGCTTCCCCCGAAGGAAGTATTTGTCTCTAAGCAAATGGTAACATCAACCCCTGCCCCAGACCAGCGGCTTTTCAGGAGCTAAGTCCCTCCTGCTCCTCCGCTGCCGTCTCATGAGCACCCCTCGAGCAGCAGGGTGCCGAGACCTCCGGCAGGTCCTCAGGCAAAGGGAACCGCATCTGCCTGCATGTGGCACAAGGTGGACTCCTCCTCATTCAGCTGCTGGAAGGTTCTGGAGGAGCCAGACCAGCTAGGGAGCGTAGGTCCAGGCCTCTGTCACCGCTCTGGAAACCTCACAGAATGGCCAAACAAGGGCCAGGTGTTTTGTGGAAGCCTCGAGGCAGGAGCTCGCTCATGCTATTGCCCTGTCGCCTCCCACCTGGCCACAAGCCGGACCTCGAGCACAGGCCCTTGGGAGGAGCCCTGCTTGGGACCTCGTCCTGGCGGCCAAGGGAGAGGTGGCCCGGGGTGGCCAAGCCGCTGTCCGCTGCTTGGAAGGCCAGTGGCCCCTCGTGCCTACACCCCGGGGGCCCTTCGGCACGTGGGAGTCCTTCGCACGCCTGTGAAGCCCCATCCTGCAGGCAGGGCAGGAGCGTCAGGGACGCCGGAAGGACGCCTCCCGGATGGCGCTGGGCAGGGCCCCCCCGGGCTGCAGACCGAGGTCATTCCCAACGAGGCCGCTACGCCGTCGGCCAGCAGACAGGCTTCCTGTAAGCGCAATCATTTTCTCATACGTTCTGCTGATGGCCTTCCTATTACTGCTTTTCAGGGGAAAGCTTCAGGATGGCAGCAGACGCTATAAAAGAGGGTATTAGGCTTAGATTGAGCATAACACAATTATTATAAGCGCTGAGCTCTCTCGTTTACGCTGTGTCATTAAGGACGCATTTCCCCGTGTGCTGCTCCGCGGACCAGCAAAGCAAGTGCTTGCTGCAGATTCCAACCTCCGTGAGCAATAAGCCCGGTGTTCTGCATGAAGAGATCACACGGGACCCGTTCATGCGACTCCCCCGCCTAGGGGATGGCAGGGGGCGTCCTCCCAGGCTTCCTCCTTCTCAGAGAGGTTTGAGCAAGAAGGAAATCCTGCCCGTTTAAGTCAGCGCAGGGGGACGCCTCGCAAGGAAGGCGGCAAACTGGAATTTCAGGCCCCAGAGGCTGGGATGCGGCCCTCCTGTTCTCTGCTGCAAGTCAGGATGCCCAGTGTTACCGGCAACGGGCCTCAGAGATCTTCTGCATTTCACATGGAAGACTTTAGCCAGAAGGCTCCGGAAGCATCAGAGACCGTTTTGTCCAAAGCAAGAGATGCCGCCGTGTGATGCCTCCTGCCCCGATTCAGAGCCAGGAGGGGTCCTGAGCCTTCGTGCCTCTGGCCTGAGCAGCCCCTTCTCCTGGATCCCCCGTGGCCTCTGCAGGAGAGACTGCAGCCTGGTCCCAGGCCCGAGGCCCCCAGTGCCCAGCATCTCTTGCCCCTCTCAGGCTCCTCACATACTGGGCTGGGCAGACGTGAGCTTCCTGTGGCGCAGGTAACGAGACACCGTCACCCCCGTGGCTCGCAGCAAAGCGTGTCCCTCTGCGGTTCAGAGCCCAGTGCCCTCGGGGCCAGCCGCTGGCAGCGCTGTGCTCTCCCGAAGTCTACCGGGAGGAGTCCACGTGCTGGCTTTCCCAGAGGCCGCCTGCACTCCTCGCTGCGGGGCCCGTCCTGACCCCGCTGCCATCTCTGCCTGTCACCAGACCACGGTCCTCCCCCACCCCTGCTCCTCTACGGACCGACGCCTGCAATCACACTAGATCCACCCAGATAACCCAGCGCCATCCCCCAGCCCAGGAGCTTAATATAATCGTGTCTGCCAAGTTCCCTTTGTGGTGCAAGGTCACACGTTACAGCCTTAGGGATCGAGACACGGGCACCTTTAGGGGCCATAATCCGACTAACGCAAAACTCTGCTTTTCTCTGTAATTCTACCATATGGGATGGTTTAGGAAGGCTCCTGCGTATTTGTCAAATCACAACCTTTAATTTTAAATGTACTGGCTGTGAGCGCACAAGTAAGCCTTTCTTGGCAGAAGAGGGGACAGAAGAGACCAGCTATGGAAAGTGTCCTCCACCGAGGCCACCCCAGGCTTGGCGCCATCTGGAAGCAGAACACCTGAGGTGGGGAGGCTCCCAGCAGGACCACAGCGAGGCTGGGAAGAGCGTGCCGGCCGTGGGCCCTGATATCCTCACCCAGAGACCCCATCAATATTTATAAGGATGTGCCCCCAAGAGCTGCCTCAACTCTCTGAAAACTTAATTTCTTTTTTTAGCCATGGGCTGTCTGCCCACCTGGGGCTTGAGACCATCAGACCCACTTTCCTGACAACTGCCAGTCATCACTCACTATTCGAGGTTTCTCTGAAATTAAAATAGCGCTCCGGGACCCAATGCCTCTTCTGTCCGATCTCCCAGCTCTTTCTGCTGGCTGTTCGTGGAGGGTGAGGATCCGGGACAAGCCTGCTCACAGGAGAGCCCCCCACCTCGGCAGAAGTTGGTGGGAATCTCAAAGGGGAGTGAAAGGAGGCCTGTCTGCACAGATGTAGTAAGCCTCTTAGAAGAACCAAATGGAGATCCTGGAGATGTGTGGTCTGATGCTAAGGCATCCATGTAGATTCTCAGGCAGAGCCTGAGGAAGGCTCCCGAGTCTCCTGGCAGCTCTGCTGGGGAGTAACACAGGGGGAAAGTACATTACAAAGACCCAGCTGGTTGCTAGAGATAAGAAACGGTAATGCAAAATCGCTTGAGCAAAGGAAAACACATTGGCTCACACCCTGAAAAACTCAGGGGTCAAGGGCTTCAGGCACAGTTGGATCCAGGAGTTCAGATGCTGTAATGAGGAATTCTTGAGTTCCCTGTCTCAGCTCTGCTTTCAGTGGTATGTCCAGGGCCAACCTGAGCTCCTTAAATCCCGCACCCCTGGCTCAGTCGGTTGAGCACCTGACTGTTGATTTCAACTCATGGGTCACAGGATGGAGCCCTGTGGAAGGCTCCCTGATCATCAGGGAGTCTGCTTAAAGATGTTCTCCCTCTGCCCCTCCCCACACTCTCCCCCCCAATAAATAAATAAAATCTTTTTAAAAATTCTGTACCCTCATCTGCCCCACTGGCCTCTCCCTGTCCCAGTGTTGACTCCATGCTTAGGCAGGCTTTCCCCTCATGGTGGCAGAAGTCTCCTTCCCTATAGTCCATGCAGAAATGTCAGGATGTCCTCTCACTGGCTGACTGCCACAACCTCACCCAGGTGCTTGGGCCCTGCTAAGTGGGCTGGGGGCTGAAAATGCCCCACCCCCAAAGAAAGACCACAGACGATGCAGCGACAAGGGTCCACTCCGGCCAGGAACTCAGTGCAAGGTGGGAAAGAGCCCAGGACTGAGCCCACTCTGACATTTGAACATCTGTGGGGGACAGCGAGACCTTTCACAGTGGACGCCCACCTCTATCTGACCTCAACTGCAGAGAACAATTTGTACCCAGTTCCCTAGGAGTAAAGGCTGTGAAAATACAAAAAGAACAAGACCAGCTGCAGGACACCTGGCAAAGATTTGAAGCCCTGACAGCAGGAACATCCGCCCCATTTGTGGGCATAAAGGAAACATCAAAAAAAACCCCAGGCCTATAGCCAAAAAGACCAGCCAGGGGGACACAGCCCAATAGTGCCCAGACTGGCCCAGCTGGACAGGGGGAGTAAGGCTGGAAAGAGGAGAGGTCAGTGCCAAGAGCAGAGGGCTGCAGGACCACGCTGGGCTGCTGGTTTCTGGAGAAGGGAGGCATGTTGGAGTCCTGGAGCTGCTGAAACCAGTGACCACAAATGGGGTGACTTCAAACCACGGGGACTTATTCTCTGATGGTCCTGGAGGCCAGAAGTCAGGGTGCAAGGGATCAGCAGGGCTGTGTTCCCTCCGTGGGCTCTGGGGGAGATTCCTTCTTTGTCTCGTCCCGCTCCTCATGGCCCCAGGTGTCCCTTGGCTTATGACCATATCATCCCGATCTCTGTGTCTGTCTTCACCTCTCCTGGTGTCTCTGTGTGTCCTCTCCACTCCTGCCTCTCTGAGGACGTCTATCATTGGGCTTCGGCCCCCCCAATCCAGGATGAGCTCATCGCGAGATCTTTACCTTATTCCAACTACAGATGAAAGTCCCCGTTTCCAAATAAGATCACATTCATAGGTACCAGCTGTCAGCACCGGGCCACCCCCCATTATGGTAAGCCTCGTCGTCACCTTCAGAATCCTGTCCCTCCCTCCATGTGCCTGGGAAAAAGCTTCTGCTGCAGGCCCAGGACCCAAGCCTGGTCTGGAAAAGAAAAGCCCATCCCCCAACAGGTTCTTTCTCCTTCAGGCTCTGACAGGGAAATGTGGTCAGAAAACAGGGGAGGCCTGGGAAACCAGCTCGGGATGCTTCCCTGCCTGGAGGCCAGCCTCGGCTGAAAAGCCTCTCAAATGTGCAACTTGATGAAAACTTTAAGTGCTCCCAACTGTACCTAAGCCCTCAGCTCTGCCTCCGACTTCCCCAGAAAGCAGCCACGTCTTCACCACAGTGGCACGTAAGTCAAGAGAGCTACGTGGGTCTCGGAGGTTCTCAGATCCAGTCTGATCACAGACTCCCTGGTGGGCTGTCAGTGCCACTATCTCAAGCCTGGAGAGGAAGGCCCACGGAGCATCCCACCCGTCTGCCCCACGACGCTGGCGGCCACGGCCGGAGAGGGCGGGCCCATCCTGCAAGTCCCGTGTGGCGAGAGAGGCTGTTCTTGGTGAGATCAAAATGAAATTCAGAAATAGATTCTAGAAGCACTTCCCAGGGCAGCACAGATGGTCTGTAAACACGCTTCATCTGAGCAAGGACTCCTTCCCCGTCCCACGAGGAAAAGGAACGCCAGCACACGTGGGGTCCTCCCGAGAGCTGCGGCGCGCCTGTGCCCCGACTACGCCAGCCGGGAGGGCGGGCAGCGGGGCCCGGACAGGGGAGGTGCGCGCTCGCGAGTGTCCATACCGGGCATCGGCCGACGCTGGTGAATGGGGGCTTACAGGTGGGTTTTAAATCAACCCAGAAAAATCGAATAACGTGACTCCGTTCTTCCCGGTGTTTTGGAGCAGACGCAGACCTGTCCCACGTGCGAGCTTCTGGCTGGTTTCAGCCAAAGAAACCCTGAGTGCCTCTCTCGGGTGAGCATCTTCACACATCGTGCGCCTTCCTGGACCGGCGCCTCCCCGATACTCAGGTGCACGCGCACAGGCTGCGCCGGGGTCTGGTTAAAATGCAGATTCGTAGCTCTGGGGCGGGACCAGCAGCTTCCCAGTGCTCCTGCTGCTTCTGGGTCCCGGATCACACTCGGAGTAGACAGTGTCCTCCTCACGGCCTCCCTTCCCCCTAGGACCCCGATTGGTGGCTCAGGTGCATTCCCGCAAGAACGGCTCACCTAGGGTTTCCGAGCCGTCAGCCGTGCGCCGGCCCGGGGACCCCTCCTGGAACATGGCTCTTCTCTGCCCGGCGGACACCCACATTTCTCTGCGGCTCCTCTGTCCTCTGTCTCTGGCAGCTTGAGAGGCTGAGCGGCGCGGAGACTCCCGGTCCACAGAGAGTGTCGTAAAGCAGCCAAAGAAAAGATGAGAAGACGAGGCAGCCGTGGCGGATCCCGAGACTCTGACCGAGTTACAGAGGAGGTGACCCGGTGCGCTGGGAGAGCAGCAGGTCGATGACACCATCAAGCCGCCGGCTTCTCCCCGGTCAGCCATGAAGCTGCTGGTTTACGTCCGCCTCTGGGCACCGACCGAACTACTGCGGGGTCTCCGGGGTCAACTCAAACACCAGCACACGTAAGACCTTCTAACGGCTTCCCCTCCGGCTCGCTGCTACCCTGGTTCTCCAGCTGGAGGCGGGGGGGATTTCATGATATACCCACAACCCTAACTTGGGGCAAGATGATTAAATGAGCAGAGGCAGAGATGGTAAAAATGTGAACCCAACCCACGGAGAATTTAACTATTCCCAAGGAGAGGTAGCCTTCGATCAATCGAGAAAGTTAGGGATTTGTTTCTTGGGTTGGAAAAAGCCATCCCTCTCTCTGGGTGTTCTGCCCAGTGACTCTCTGGTCCCTGCTGCAGCTCTGGGCCTAACTATGGGTCTCTCCTACCATCAGACAGAAAAAAAAGAGAAGTGTGGGGACCCTGTAGACCAGGTTCATTCCAGCTGCAGGGGAGCAAACGGATAAAACCACAACGTAAGACACATCAACTTATAAGCCTTTGACCCAGAAATTTCTCAGGAATAACCATGTGTACAGCTCTTCCCTACAAAAGCCCCTGGGATAAAAGCAGAAGGATATATTAACACAGGTTCGGGAGGACATAATCGAAGTTTATATGTCAACAGCAACAACGTCTCGGAAAATAAAAAGCAGATGGGCCATTTCACATCTGATGAGATGGACGAACAGCTCCTGCTGGGCCAACCCTCCCACCCATAACAACTGAGCCATAAGGCCTGGAGAGGGGCCAACAGCAGGCAGACTCCGGGAGGGAGCGGACTTTCAGAGGAAGGGAAGAGCATGGGGGGATTTCCCATTGTCATGACTTTGAGTCGAAGAGCAGACCCACGTCAGAGACACCCAGAGCAGCTGGAGTCCAGCAGCAAACCGTCAGGCTCTGGGGCCTCCAGCACCAGCGGGGAGAGCTCGGGGAAACGACCACCGATGGGGCGGAAATGGGGGACAGGGGAGAGCCAGGACAGAAAAACAGACTCAACCCGAGGATCTGGCTGGCCACTCGACACCACCCAGGCAGGGCGGGCCCCACGCAGCCTGAAGGCGGAAAGAACGGC
>PISX010017525.1:0-43144 GCA_004024625.1 Mellivora capensis
ACCCCGAGGTCTGTGAGCATTCGGAATTCTACGTTCGTTGAACATGTGGCAAGCCAAAAGCCATCCATTCGTGGCAGTGCCTTCCCAATTGAGGAAAGAATATAGAATAAGGACGGACTGGGCACTGGTTCCCGACTTTGAGGTAAGTGCAGGCTAAGGCTCTGAGGTCTCCAAGAGCTCTACTGGAAGAGCACGACCTTGGGTCATCCCTACTGCGAACCTCTGTCGAAAACGCTTCAAACATCCTGAGGGAAGTGGGCTCTAGAACAGACTCGCCAAGGTGTTTCGACTGTCGAAGGAGGGAGGCTGTTGGAACTGAGTGTGTTGAAACCAGGAAGAGTCGCCGACAGGGCCCTCGTCTTGGTGTCGATGCCTGGGAGCATAGGAAAGCCTGTGCTCAGGGACAACGATTCAGGCGGACGCGCCTTCGTGGCAGTGTCTTCCCAGGGAAGGAAAGAAGATAGAACAAGGACGGACTGCAGGCCGGTTGCATACTGTGAGGTAAGTGCAGTTAGCGGATCTTATTCTTCCAAAACGGATTTTGGAAGAGCACGACCTCTGGTCATCCCCACTGTCTACTTCTATCGAAAACCCTGCATATATCGTGAGCATAGTGTGCTGTAGGACAGATTCCTGACAGGGGAGCGTCTGTCAAAGGATGTAAGCTGTTGGAACTGACTGTGTTGAATCCAGGAGGATTCGCGTACAGGGCCCTCCTTGTCTCGGACATGGATGCTGTGAACCTCGGAAAGTCTGTGTTCATGAAAACTGCCTCAGGCCGACACGCATTCGTGGCAGTGTCTTCCGAGTTGAGGAAAGCAGAACGAACAAGGATGGAGTCCATGCAGTTTTCATACTGTGTGTTAAGGGCAGGCTACATCTTCTGTGCTTCCAAAATATATTTTGGAAGAGCACCGCCTGTGGTCATCCCGACTCTTAACCACTGTTAAGGCTGTACGCATTCATGGCAGTGTCTTTCTAGTTGAGGAAAGCAGAACGAACAAGGATGGACTCCACGCAGGTTTCATACTGTGACGGACTGCAGGCCGATTGCATTCTGTGAGGTAAGTGCAGGTAACGGATCTTGGGCTTCCAAAACGGAGTTTGGAAGAGCACGACCTGTGGTCATCCCCACACTCTAAGTCGCCGGAAACCGCCTGAAACTTCGTGAGGGGAGTGTGGTTTAGGACGGACTCAGCATCCTGAGACTGTGGAAGGACGGAAGGCGTTTGACTGTGTGGAGACCATGAAGACTTGTAGTCGGGGCTTCATTTTCTGAGCCCGTTGCCTGGGAGCATAGGCAAGTCATTGTTCAGTGAACCTGTCGCAGGCGGAAAGCCATTGGTGGCACTGCCTTCCCTGTTCGGGAAAGAAGATAAAACAAGGAGGGTCTCCACGCAGGTTTCGTACTGGGAGGTAAGTGCAGGCTACTGCTCTTGGGCTTCCAAGACGTATATTCGAAGAGCACGACCTATGGTCATCCTCACTGTCTACCTCTGTCGGAAACCCTGCAAATATCGTGCTCACGATAGTTTGTTGTAGTGTGCTGTAGTGTGCTGTAGGACAGATTCCTGACAGGGGAGCATCTGTCAAAGGATGTAAGCTGTTGGAAATGACTGTGATAAATCCAGGAAGATTCGCGTACAGGGCCCTCCTTGTCTCAGACATGGATGCCGTGAGGCTCGGAAAGTCTGTGTTCAAGAAAACTTTCTCAGGCCGACATGCATTCATGGCAGTGTCTTCCTAGTTGAGGAAAGCAGAACGAACAAGGATGGACTCAACGCAGGTTTCATACTGTGAGTTAAGGGCAGGCTACTTCTTCTGTGCTTCCAAAACTTATTTTGGAAGAGCACCGCCTGTGGTCATCCCTACTGTTAACCTCTGTCGAAAATGCTGAAACGTCGTGAGGGAAGTGTGCTTTAGGAACGGACTCAGGAGTCCTGAGACTGTGGAAGGATGGAAGGCGTTTGACATTGTTGAGAGCATGAAAAGATTGTGATAGGGCTCTATTTTCTGATCCCGATGTCTGTGAGCATTCGAAATTCTATGTTCGTTGAATATATTGCAAGCCATAAGCCATTCGTGGCAGTGCCTTCCCAACTGAGGAAAGAATATAGAATAAGGACGGACTGGGAAATGGTTCCAGACTGTGAGGTAAGTGCAGGCTAAGGCTCTTAGTTCTCCAATAGCTCTATTCGAAGAGCACGACCTGGGGTCATCCCTACGGCTAACCTCTGTCGAAAACGCTTCAAACATCCTGAGGGAGTGGGCTTTAGGACAGACTCACAAAGGTGTTTCGACTGTCGAAGGAGGGAGGCTGTTGGAACTGAGTGTGTTGAAATCAGGATGTGTCGCCGACAGGGCCCTCGTCTTGGTGTCGATGCCCGTGAGCATAGGAATGTCTGTGTTCTGGGAAACTGATTCAGGTGGACGCGACTTCGTGGCAGTGTCTTCCCAGGGAAGGAAAGAAGATAGAACAAGGACGGACTGCAGGCCAGTTGCATACTGGGAGTGAAGTGCAGGCAACGGATCTTAGGCTTCCAAAACGGATTTTGGAAAACGACGTCCTGTGGTCATCCCCACAGTCTAACTCGCTGGAAACCGCTTGAAACTTCATGAGGGATGTGTTCTTTAGGACAGACTCAGGAGTCCTGTGACTGTAGAAGGATGGAAGGCGTTTGACAGTGTTGAGAGCATGAAGAGTTTGTGATAGGGCTCTATTTTCTGATCCCGATGTCTGTGAGCGTTCGAAATTCTATGTTCGTTGTATATTTTGCAAGCCTAGAGCCATTTGTGGCAGTGCCTTCCCAATTGAGGAAAAAATGTAGAATAAGGACGGACTGGGAAATTGTTCCAGACTGTGAGGTAAGTGCAGGCTAAGGCTCTTTGGTCTCCAATAGCTCTATTGGAAGTGCACGACCTGGGGTCATCCCTACTGCTAACCTCTGTCGAAAATGCTTCAAACTTCCTAAGGGAGGTGGGCTTTAGGACAGACTTGCGAAGGTGTTTCGACTGTCGAAGGACGAGGCTGTTGGAACTGAGTGTGTTGAAACCAGGAAGAGTAGCCGACAGGGCCCTCTTCTTGGTGTCAATGCCCGTGAGCATAGGAAAGTCTGTGTTCAGGGAAACTGATTCAGGCGGACATGCCTTCATGGCAGTGTCTTCCTAGGGACGAAAGAAGATAGAACAAGGACGGACTGCAGGCCGGTTGCATACTGGGAGTGAAGTGCAGGCAACGGATCTTAGGCTTCCAAAACGAATTTTGGAAGAGCACGACCTGTGGTCATCCCCACAGTCTACATCTGTGGAAACGCTTGAAACGTCGTGAGGGAAATGTGCTTTAGGAGGGACTCAAGAGTGCTGAGATTGTGGAAGGATGTAAGGAGTTTGAAAATGTTGAGAGCATGAAGAGTTTGTGATAGGGCTCTATTTTCTGATGCCGATGTTCTGGAGCATGGGAAATTCTGTGTTTAGTGAAATTGTTGCAAGGTGAAAGCTATCCGTGGCCGTGCCTTCCAAGTTGAGGAAAGAAGATAGAACAAGGGCGGACTGGGAAATGTTTCGAGACTCTGAGGTAAGTGCAGACTAAGGCTCCTAGGCCTCCCATACGTATATCGGAAGAGAACGACCTGGGGTCATGCCTACGGCTAACCTCTCTCGAAAACGCTTCAAACGTCCTGAGAGAAGTGGGCTTTAGGACAGACTCGCAAAGGTGTTTCGACCGTCGAAGGAGGGAGGCTGTTAGAACCTAGTGTGTTGAAAACAGGAAGAGTCGCGTCGAGGGCCCTCGTCTCAGTCGTCGACGCCTGTGAGCATAGGAATGTCTGAGTTCAAGGAAATGGTTTCAGGTGGACACGCATTCGTGGAAATGTCTTCCTAGTGAGTGAAGGAAGATAGAACAGGGACGGACTGCGGGGCGGTTGCATACTGTGAGGTAAGTGCAGGTAACGGATCTTAGGCTTCCAAAACGGGTTTTTGGAAGAGCACGACCTGTGGTCATCCCCACAGTCTAACTCGCCGGAAACCGCTTGAAATTTCCTGAGGGAAGTGTGCTTTAGGACCGACTTGGGAGTCCTGAGACTGTGGAAGGATGGAAGGCGTTTGACTGTGTGGAGAGAATGAAGAGTTGGAGACGGGGCTGTATTTTCTCAGCCCGTTTCATGGGAGCAATAGCAAGTTATTTTTCAGTGAAACTGTTGCAAGCGGAAAGCCATTGGTGGCACTGCCTTCCCAGTCCGGGAAAGAAGATAAAACAAGGAGGGACTCCACGCAGGTTTCATACTGTGAGTTAAGGGCAGGCTACGGCTCTTTTGCTTCCAAGACATATATTGAAAGAGCACGAACTGTGGTCATCCCCACTGTCTACCTCTGTCGGAAATGCTTCAAATATCGTTAGCATAGTGTGCTTTAGGATAGATTCCTGACAGTGGTGCGTCTGTCAAAGGATGTAAGCTGTTGGAACTGACTGTGTTGAAGATTCGTGTACAGGGCCCTTGTCTCGGACATCGATGCTGTGAGCCTCGGAAAGTCTGTGTTCAAGAAAACTGCCTCAGGCTGACACGCATTCGTGACAGTGTCTTCCTAGTTGAGAAAAGGAGATCGAACAAGGTTGGACTCCACGCACGTTTCATACTGTGAGTTAAGGGTAGCCTACGTCTCCTGTGCTTCCAAATCGTATTTTGGAAAAGCACCGCCTGTGGCCATCCCTACCTTTACCCTCTGTCGAAAATGCTTGAATCGTCGTGAGGGACGTGTGCTTTAGGACGGACTCAAGAGTCCTGAGACTGTGGAAGGATGGAAGGCTCTGGATGACTGTGGATGACCACAGGTGGTGGTCTTTGAAAATACGTTTTGGAAGCACAGGAGACGTAGCCTGCCCTTAACTCACACTATGAAACCTGCGTGGAGTCCATCCTTGTTCGATCTGCTTTCCTCAACTAGGAAAACACTGCCACGAATGCGTGTCGGCCTGAGGCAGTTTTCTTGAACACAGACTTTCCGAGGCTCACAGCATCGATGTCCGACACAAGGGCCCATTACGCTTATCTTCCTGGATGCAACACAGTCTGTTCCAACAGCTTACATACTTTGACAGATGCTCAACTGTCAGGAATCTGTCCTAAAGCACACTATGCTCATGATATTTGAAGCGTTTTCGACAGAGGTAGACAGTGGGGATACCACATGTCGTGCTGTTCCAATATACGTCTTGGAAGCCCAAGAGCCATAGCCTGCTCTTAACTCACAGTATGAAACCTGCGTGGAGTCCTTCCTTGTTTTATCTTCTTTCCCAAACTGGGAAGGCAGTGCCACCAATGGCTTTCCGCCTGCAACAGGTTCACTGAACAATGACTTGCCTATGCTCCCAGGCAACGGGCTCAGAAAATAGAGCCCCGTCTCCAACTCTTCATGCTCTCAACACAGTCAAACGCCTTCCATCCTTCCACAGTCTCAGGACTCCCAAGTCTGTCCTAAACACACTTCCTTCACGAAGTTTCAAGCGGTTTCCAGGAAGTTAGACTGTGGGGATGAGCACAAGTCGTGCTCTTCCAAAATCCGTTTTGGAAGCCTAAGATCCGTTACCTGCACTTACCTCACAGTATGCAACCGCTCCGCATCCGTCCTTGTTCTATCTCCCTTCCCTCACTGGGAAGACACTGCCACGAATGCGTGTCCACCTGAAACCGTTTCCCTGAACTCGGACATTCCTAAACTCACAGGCATCGACGTCCGAGACGAGGGCCCTCTACGCGACAGTTCCTGTTTTCAACACACTCAGTTCTAACAGCCTCCCTCCTTCGACGGTCGAAACACCTTTGCGAGTCTGTCCTAAAGCCTACTTCTCTCAGGACATTTGAAGCGTTTTCGAGAGAGTTTAGACATAGGCATGACTCCAGGTCGTTCTCTTCTGATATAGGTATTGGAGGCCTAGGAGCCTTAGTCTGCACTTACCTCAGAGTCTCGAACCATTTCACAGTCCGTCCTTGTTCTATATTCTTTCCTCAACTGGGAAGGCACGGCCACGGATGGCTTTCGCCTTGCAACAATTTCACTAAACACAGAATTTCCCGTGCTCCAGAACATAGGGATCAGAAAATGGAGCCCTATCACAAACTCTTCATGCTCTCAACATAGTCAACCTCCTTACATCCTTCCACAATCTCAGCACACTTGAGTCCCTCCTAAAGCACATTTCCCTCACGACGTTTCAAGCCTTTCCACAGAGGTAGACTGTGGGGATGACCACAGGCCGTGCTCTTCCAAAATCCATTTTGGAAGCCTAAGATCCGTTGCCTGAACTTCACTCCCAGTATGCAACCGGCCTGCAGTCAGTCCTTGTTCTATCTTCTTTCCTTCCCTGGGAAGACCCTGCCATGAAGGCGCGTCTGCCTGAATCAGTTTCCCTGAACACAGACTTTCCTATGCTCACGGGCATCGACACCAAGATGAGGGCCCTGTAGGCGACTCTTCCTGGTTTCAACACACTCAGTTCCAACAGCCTCCCTCTTTCGACAGTCGAAACACCTTGGCGAGTCTGTCTTAAAGCCCACTTCCCTCAGGATGTTTGAAGTGTTTTCGACAGAGGTTAGCATAGGGATGACCCCAGGTCGTGCTCTTCCAATAGAGCTATTGGAGACCTAAGAGCCTTAGCCTGCACTTACCTCACAGTCTGGAACAATTCTCCAGTCCGTCCTTATTCTATATTCTTTCCTCAGTTGTGATGGCTCTGCCACGAATGGCTTTTGGCTTGGAACATATTCAACGAACATAGAATTTCAAATTCTCAGAGACATCGGGATCAGAAAATAGAGCCGTATCACAAACTCTTCATGCTCTCAACACTCTCAAACACCTTCCTTCCTTCTACAGTCTCAGGACTCCTGAGTATGTCCTAAAGCACATTTCCATCACGACGTTTCAAGCATTTTCTACAGAGGTTAACAGTAGGGATGACCACAGGCGGTGCTCTTCCAAAATACGTTTTGGAAGCACAGGAGATGTAGCCTGCCCTTAACTCACCCTATGAAACCTGTGTGGAGTCCATCCTTGTTCTATCTGCTTTCCTCAGCTAGGAAGACACTGCCACGAATGCGTGTCGGCCTGAGGCAGTTTTCTTGAACACAGACTTTTCGAGGCTCACAGCATCGATGTCTGAGACAAGGAGGGCCCTGTACGCAAATCTTCCTGGATTCAACACAGTCAGTTCCAACAGCTTACATCCTTTGACAGATGCTCCACTGTCAGGAATCTCTCCTAAAGCACACTATGCTCACGATATTTGTCGGAAGCGTTTCCGACAGAGGTAGACAGTGGGGATGACCACAGGTCGTGCTCTTCCAATATATGTCTTGGAGGCCCAAGAGCCCTGGCCTGCACTTAACTCACAGTATGAAACCTGCGTGGAGTCCCTCCTTGTTTTATCTTCTTTCCAGAACTGGGAAGGCAGTGCCACCAATGGCTTTCTGCCTGCAACAGGTTCACTGAACAATGACTTGCCTATGCTCCCAGGCAACGGGCTCAGAAAATAGAGCCCCGTCTCCAACTCTTCATGCTCTCCACACCGTCAAACGCCTTCCATCCTTCCACAGTCTCAGGACTCCCGAGTCTGTCCTAAAGCACACTTCCCTCACGATGTTTCAAGCGGTTTCCGGTGAGTTAGACTTTGGGTATGACCACAGGTCGTGCTCTTCCAAAATCCGTTTTGGAAGCCTAAGATCCGTTACCTGCACTTACCTCACAGTATGCAATCGCCCCGCAGTCCGTCCTTGTTCTATCTTCTTTCCCTCACTGGGAAGACACTGCCACGAATGCATGTCCTCCTGAAACCATTTCCCTGAACTCAGGCATTCCTATGCTCACAGGCATCGACGTCCGAGATGAGGGCCCTCTTCGCGACTCTTCCTGTTTTCAACACTTTCAGTTCCCACAGCCTCCATCCTTCGCCAGTCAAAACATCTCTGCGGGTCTGTCATATAGCCTACTTCCCTCACGACGTTTGAAGCGTTTTCTACAGAGGTTAACAGTAGGGATGACCGCTGGCCGTGCTCTTCCCAAATACGTTTTGGAAGGGTAAGATCCGATGCCTGCACTTAACTCACAACATGCAACCGGCCTGCCTTCTGTCCTCGTTCTATCTTCTTTCCTTCACTGGGAAGACACTGCCAGGATTGCATGTCCACCTGAACCAGTTTCCCTGAACACAGACTTTCCGAGGCTCACAGCATCGACATCCAAGACAAGGGCCCTTTATGCGACTCTTCCTGTTTTCAACACAGTCAGTTTCAACAGCTTCCATCCTTGGACAGTCTCAACACATTCACGAGTCTGTCCTAAAGCACACTTCCCTCACGATGTTTGAAGCATTTTCGACAGAGTGATCCTGTGGTGATGACCATAGTTCGTGCTCTTCCAATACAGGTTTTGTAAGCCTAAGAGACATAGCCGGCACTTAATTCAAAGTATGCAACTTTCCCAGAGTCCGTCCTCATTCTATCTTCTTTCCTTCACTGGGAAGACACTCCCACAAATGCGTGTCCGCCCAAAACAGTTTCCATGAACACAGACTTTCCTATGCTCCCAGGCATCATTTTCCGAGACTAGGGCCCTGTACATGACTCTTCCTGTTTTCAACACATTCAGTTCCAACAGCCTCTATCCTTCGACAGTCGAAACACCTTTAAGTCTGTCCTAAAGCCTACTTTCCTCAGAATGTTTGAAGCGTTTTCGACAGAAGTTAACAATAGGGATGACCATAGGTCGTGCTCTTCCAATATACCTATTGTAGACCTAAGAGTCTTAGGCTGCACTTACCTCACAGTCTGGAACCATTTCACAGTCCGTCCTTGTTCTATCTTCTTTCCTACACTGGGAAGACACTGCCACGATTGCGTGTCCGCCTGAAGCAGTTTCACTGAACACTGTCTTTCCTGTGCTTATAGGCAACGCCTTCCGAATCTAGGGCCCTGCACACCACACTTCAAGTTTCCAACACATTCAGTTCCAACAGCTTCCATCCTTGGACAGTCTCAACACGTTTGCGAGTCTGTCCTAAAGCACACTTCCCTCACTACGTTTGAAGGGTTTTTGACAGAGTGAGACTGTGGTAATGACCATATATCGTGCTCTTCCAATACAGGTTTTGGAAGCCTAAGCGCCATAGCCTGCACTTATTTCAATGTATGCAACTTGCCCAGAGTCCGTCCTTGTTCTATTTTCTTTTCTCAACTGGAAAGACACTGCCACGAATGCGTGTCCACCTGGGGCAGTTTCCCTGAACACAGACTTTCCGAGGCTCACAGCATCGACATCTGAGACTAGGGCCCTGTACATGACTCTTCCTGTTTTCAACACAGTCAGTTCCAACAGCTTACATCCTTTGACAGACTACACAGTCAGAAATCTGTTCTAAAGCACACTATGCTCACCACATTAAAGCGTTTACAACAAAAGTAGACAGTTGGGAAGAGCAGGTCATTTATTAATTTTACAAGTTCCCAGTTAGTGCTTTAGAACACTTTTACTCCATTTATTCCAATCCTCCTTCCTTTAATGTTGTTTCATATTTAATTCTGCAATAGATGTAGACACCAGAAGAACATTAGTGCTATTCTCTTCAGAAGATATTAAAACATGTCTTTCCACTTATTTTCACTTTCTGTTACTCTTCATTCCTTCTTGCAATTCTTTTTTCAACTTGAATTTATTTTTTTTTCTTTTTGAAGACTTCCTTTTGTATTTTAATTAATGCAGATCTGATGGGGATGAAAATTTTCAGTTTTGTTTACTGTAAAGGTCTTTTTAAAAGACTGTCTATTTATTTTAAAGAGAGAGACAGAGAGAAGCAATTCTAGTTTAGCGCAATGTAAGGCTCATGACCCTGAGATCACAGCCAAAGCTGAAATCAAGAGTCTGGCACTCAATAGACTGAGTTACCCAGGTGCCTCCTCTGTAAATGTCTTTCTATTGCTATCTTTTTTTAAAAGATTTTATTTGACAGAGATCACATGTAGGCAGAGAGGCAGGCAGAGAGAGAGAGAGAAGGAAGCAGGATCCCCGCTGAGCAGGGAGCCTGATGTGTAGCTCTATTCCAGGACCCTGGGACCACGACTTGAGCCAAAGGCAGAGGCTTTAACCCACTGAGCCACCCAGGCACCCCTGTTGCTATCATTTTTACAGGATATTTTCAGTGAGTATAAAGTTCTAAGTTGGCAGAATTTTTTCCCTAGCCCCTTAAAGATAATCATCTTATTTTTCAGCTGCTATTATTTGTGTTGAGAAGTGAACCAACATTTCTATTACTTCTTGGAAGGTAACGTGTCTTTTTCCTTCTGTCTGCCATTGATATCATCTCTTGGTCTTTGGTTTTCAACAATTTCAGTACAATATGCTAGAGGTACTCTTATTTTTAATTATATCTCAACCATTTACCTCCTTTACATATTGCTTCTATTCTCTTATTCTGGGACTCCACTATATGTCACACATTTTTACTGTGTCTTGTACAATCCTTTCTGCATTTTCATTCTTTTTCTTCTCCGTGCTTCATCCCAGATATTATCTAATGACCAATTCTCATTAACCAATGTTCTGTTTTTCTAATGCTTCCAATCAGCTTCTGAAGTCATCATTAGGTTCTTAAATTATATTATTGTACTTTTTAATTCTATATTTTTATTTTGTTTTTAATGTAGATCTACTTCTTTTTTTGTTAAGATTTTATTTATTTATTTGGAAGACAGAGATTGTAGGTAGAGAGGCAGGCAGAGAGAGAGGGGGGAAGCAGGCTCACTACTGAGCAGAGAGCCAGATGCAGGGCTCGATCCCAGGACCCCGAGATCATGACCTGGGCCGAAGGCAGAGGCTTAACCCACTGAGCCAACCAGGAGCCCCTGAAGTTCTACTTCTTGGTAGCATTTTTCATTTTCACTTTGTTGTTGGTTTTTTTTTCAGCATTTTATCAATACATTATTTTATTTATTTGTTGAGATTTATCTCTTTATTTGAGAGAAAAAGAGAGAGAGGGAGAACGAGCAGGGGCAGGGGGTAGAAGGAAGAGAGAATCTAAAGCAGGCTCCCTGCTGAGACATGGGGCTTCATCTCAGGACCCTGAGATCATGACCTGAGCAGAAAACCAAGAGTCGGACACTCAACCGAGCCACCTAGGCACCGCTTAATAACACTATATTTTAAAGTCTGTGTTTGGGGGTACCTGGGTGGGTCGGTTTGTTCAGTGTCCAACTCCTCATTTTGGCTCAGGTCATGCTCTCACGGTCCTGAAATCAAGACTTTTGCCAGGCTCCCCACTTGGCTTGGAGTCTGCTTGTGTCTCTCCTTCCCCATCTGCCTCTTCTCTCACTCAATCTCTCTCTCTCTAAAAAATGAATAAATAAAAATCTTTTTAAAAAGTGTGTGTTTGATAACCCCCATTAGTGGTTAATTTGACTTTTCTCTTGGTTTTCTTTCTTGGTATGCCTGGTAATTTTAGTGAATGCTAGACATTTATATGAATAATTGCAGAGGTTCTAGATGACTTTATCTTACTCCAGACAGCCTTTACTTTATACTTTGTATAATCATCTTAACTTAATAAGGAGGCAAGCCTTGGTAGTTCATTAAGGGTTCCAATTGTGCCTGATGGATGCTGAACTTAATTGTTTTCCTCAGAACTGTAAAACTGCTAAATATTCCACTCTGTTTTTCAGTAGGTTTCTGCTTAGCTTCATAGCCTCTTTCCCGATGTAACTTAAGATTCCAGAATCATGAAATGTCTGACACTTCCTTATGCCATGCTTATCTCTATGATTTCAATGCCTCAGTTCAGACCTTAGTAATGGCAGCATGCCTCTATGATCATAATTCCTATTAGGCAGCCCCTCCTCCCCAGTTCTGGAAACTTTATTTCCGCTTGCACATTCAGGCTTAAAAGTGGTAATGGCTTTTTATTGTTGCTGGTCTCAGGATACTTCACCCTCTACTGTTGCTTACTTTAGTCATGCCCACAATTCTTACATACTATCTTTATTGAAATTACCTTCAGTTAATCTAGTTCAGTAGGTTATTCTTTACTTTCCAGTACCCTGAATGGTATAGCATATAACTCCCAGAATGGTAAGAACTGATACCCTAAGGTATTAGTATTTTAAAACCCATAATCTTAAGAAAATGTGTGCTTTAACTGGATGCTTTAAGATATATCAAAGAGTTTTGTTATCCATCTGATTCATATAATTTGTAGGTAAAGAGGCTACTTATATGAAACAGAGGAAAACAATTTTATACAGATTGTTCTTTGGTTGAACAAGTCTGTGAAGTCTAAGCATTGTCTTGAATGAAATATCTCATCCCTCTCTTCTTCTTCTTCTTTTGATAAATACGTGGAACTGGAACTGCTTATGGAGCCCTTCTTATCAACAACCTCACCAGCCATCAGACATTTACATACCATAAACAAAATGAATAATATGTTGCATATATTGTTTCATCAAGGCCAGTGCCTTTGACCTTCAAAAAGAGTCATTCAGAAATGTTGCATGAATGTCACACTCTAGTCTCCCAAGACAGAAATCTTGGTGTCAATCAAAACTCCCTGCAATTTTTACCTACTGATGATGTTACTTCCCCATTTGAAAACCTTTACATTACCCTTGAGAGAAATTTCAGTGTTCCTTCCATCATACCCCATTGCTTTTTAAATTAAGATATATGCCAAACATTATAAGAACTTGTAACCTATAATAAAAGACAATAATAACTAATTAAAATCATAATATGATTAAGATTTAAGTTATTAGGTAAAGACTAAACCTAGAAAAATGTCCAGGAAGGTCAACTGAGTATGAAATGGGATTTGAATGCCCATACATGTGAGTAGGAGTCATTTCTACCTGGTTGGGAAAGAGCATCAGTACATATCTTCCCCAAAGTCAGTTAAAAATTTCAGTGGCAAAGCTTGGGTTTTAAAAAGAACTACTAATCATATGTTTAGCCATTTGACAGGTCCTTTGAGCCCCACTTCTCTCATTTGATATAATACTTCATAGGACATTTTTGCTAGATAAGTGAACTCTTACATATAGACAGCCTCAGGTTACTTCTCTGCTATTAAATCTTTAGAAGAGGAGTGAACATGAAAAAGTTTCTAGGATCAGTAGAGTGATGTTCTAAAGTTCTATTGTTTTTGAGTCCTACTTTTCTGATACAAGTCTTTTCTACCTCATCAAAGAGAGTTGTTGGTGTAAAGGAAGAGAAAATATGATGAGATGAGAGAAATGAGTTCCATGATGTTCATATCATTCATTTGGGCCTCAAGGCAAAAATGCTGTGCAAGGAGTTCTTTGCTGGTACCAAAAATAGAGAAACTGTGAAAAGTAGAAAGCCTTGGGGTTCAGGAGCCCCAAGGCCACATTAACAGTCTCCATTTGCCACCTCTAAGGAGGTTTGTAAAGGGCAGAAAACTATTTAGTTTTGGACATGGGACCTGAACATCACAGAACCCAGAAATACCTGAGCAATGTTGGTAGTAAGGGCCTATTGAAAGAGGTAGATCCCTGATTATGACATTAACTGCTACTTCGGTACCAGAACCAAAGACAGCAAGTGAAAAGTAGCCACAAGTCCAGTGTTTTTCCTTCTTTCCAGATGAAAAACAATCCTAATGACCTGGGGGGAGTGGGAGAAGTACCCACTCCAAACCATATAATTATTTCTATTAGCTGATATTAATTAAAAATTCTGATGAGAAATTTATACACATAACCTCACTTAACTTTCCTAATAATCTCATGTAGTAGGTACTATTATAATTACAGAGAGGCAGAAAACTGGTTCACATGGTGACTCCACCACCTTTGGGCTATAAAACTAGAACAAGTTATTTAACCAATCTATGATTAAGTTTTTATTTTTCAAAATGGAAATGACAATATCAATATTAATAATAACAATAAAAATTATATCAAGGCATTTAATACATTAATTCTATCCATTACAAATGCATTTCTAAATATATGTTAGGCACTTACCTATTTCACTCATCTGACATTGCTGTTTCTCTTTTTCCCATGAAGATAGATTTAATAAGAGAAAGTAAGGAGGGGTTCTCACCAATACTTCCAACAGAATGCAAAGGAAGAGGGAAAAATAAACCTTTCCTTTACATTACTTAGGATATAGTTCATTAAGGGTTCTAGTTGTGTTCCATTGTATCCAATGTCTTGTTGCATTATCTGTGCCTAGAACCACCCAGAAAAAATTCTTATGTTGCTTTTATAATTGGTAAAGTGATGGTAATAATGATCCCAAGTTTTTAGCTCAAAAGTAAAACAGGCTTCAGGAGTAGAGTTAAATAAGGCAGCTGTATTTTGGACGCATGTATTCACACTCACAGCCTTGCCCTCAGGCACCCCCTTGACCCTCTGGCATCCCTTAGAGGACAGTGAAATGTCAGCCAGCAGCCTGAAGTCATTATTTCTGACATAGCTTTTATTCCACTTCCAATGATCTTAGTGAAGGTTCCAGCTTTCCCCCTGCATGCATCACATGTCCATTAGCACCACAACATGCATATGGGTATAAGCCATAGCAAAGAGATTGTGAATATGTCATATTTAAATTTTTCTTTCCATACTGACAGATGACATGGGGCTTCTATGAGTGTACATTTGACACCCTCATGAATACAAAATGAATTTATTATGATTAGTGCTTTCACCTAGAATATGATATTAATTCATAATGATTGATGGGCTAAAGTAGTAACATTTTCCTAAGGTGGCTAGGTGACCCCACATATACTTCATTAGTAATATTCTCTGAACTGTATTTATGTAAATGGGAAAAACATCATAAGCCTACTTTATTCCTTGTAGTTGAGCACAACTCTCAATGTAACTATATCTTATACAAACCAAAATATAATTCTGTTTCTGGAATATTTGAAAATGTTTATTTCCATCCTTGGAAAAATAAGTACACTGAAATTGAACAAAATGTTCACAAATCATTAAAAATATGTAATGATCAATTTAAGTCATATTAGGAAGAGCTGTTTATGTGCCTTTTGCTGTCAAGAACTATTATTTAGTTCTTAGATGAATCAATGGTGAGTCTCGTTCACATGACTAATATGCTGTTTTCCCTGATGCATGTGTTACATATTTATGAAAAAACAAAACCTCAGGTCATTTAGTACGGATTCTTACTCATTCCTTTGGACTAAAATATATAAACATAGGAAATCTCTGCACCCTACATTGATATTTAGAAACTGCTGAATAAGAAAGGGCAAGAGTTTAATTTTTTTTAATTTTTTAAAATTTATTTATTTGTCAGAGAGAGAGGGAGAGAGAGTGAGCGAGCACAGGCAGACAGAGTGGCAGGCAGAGACAGAGGGAGAAGCAGGCTTCCCGCCGAGCAAGGAGCCCGAAGTGGGACTTGATCCCAGGATGCTGGGATCATGACCTGAGCCGAAGGCAGCAGCTTAACCAACTGAGCCACCCAGGCGTCCCTTAATTTTTTTTTTAATACAGAAAACCAGTTGGGAAGTTGCATAGTATTGGAATTTCTTGGCTTTTCTACGAGTGCTTTTCAATGTGGTACTTCTCACAGCCTAGCTACTCATCTACTCATATCAGTATGAACATGGACCCCACCCCTTTTTAGTATGATTTTGACTTAAAGAACAAAGTAAAGGTTACATGAAAAGTAGAATAAACAATCCATGATACACTGAAATAAGAATAACATGATGTACAAGATGTAAACAAGGATGAAAAAAATTGAGTTGCTTGAATTGTATTCTGCCTAGAAACATAGAGGTATAATGGTGAGTGCTGTGAGTTATGTAAGACTGATGATTCACAGGCCTGTAGCCCTGAAGCAAATAATACATTGCATGTTAATAAAAAAAAAGATACGAAGCATAAAACAAAACCAAACATTATGGAATGCTATTTAACTTCTCATCAACGTGCAATGTAGGAATCTAACATACCAGAAGCAATGGTGATTCATTCAAGCTAATATTTATTGAGAGATTTCCACGTGTACTGACAGGGATGCAATTACAAAATTGGTCATGACTAGAAGAAAAGTGAAGACATAAACATAAATAACTAATATATATAAGATAGAGAGTGACACGTAACAGTGATACACAAAATAAAGATAATTGCCTGTAACAGTTCAGAGGAAAACCAGAAAGGCTTGTGAAGGAAAGTTCATTAAATCTAGGCCTTAAAATACAGACTTCAGAAAAGGATGTGGAAAAATCCATGTGGGAAAAAAAATAAGATTAGGTACCAAAGCTGGGATTCCACTAACAAACTTCAAAGGGTTCCATTTAGCTCTTAAGTTAAGGATGAGTGAGGAAGATGTTGGGGAAATATGTATTAGTAATATTTACTGAGTGCCTCCTATGTGTCATGCACAATTCAATATGCTAGGGAAAGACCAGTGATCAACACAAACCAAATCACTGCCCTTGGGGCAAGGGAGGCAACATTCTAGTACTTACAAACATATGCCACAGATGTCTCGAGCCCATGATCACTTTCCGCAATAGCCTTCTTCATGATTTATCTCCTCCCAGAGTAGACAAAGCAAACACACACACACACACAAGCGCACACACACATTATTCATTTAGGCCCTAAATTTTAGAGGATCACCATTTAATGTTGTCCAATTAACCACCAATTAATGTTGTCTGATTATACCTGAGCAAATCTGGCATTTCTCAAAGTGGGTAGAGGAAAAAAAGAGAAGATGGGCCCAAAAAGAGGGCAAAGGGAAGGAATCTCCCCTGGTTTTCAATGCTGGATGCAAATTAGAATCATCTGGGGAGATTTAAAAAAAATATCCATGTCTGGACACTGACTCCAGAGCAATTAAACCAGACTCTCTGGAGGTTGGATCCAGACATCATTATTTATTTTTAAAGTTCCTCAGGTAATTCAAATGTGCAGGCAGATGAAAAACCATTGAAGTAATCAATACTCCAAAGGACTATCTCACTCTTTTTTCCCCCTGCTTCATGGTATAGTTAGATAAGTGGATAGATAACTTGCATTAACTCCCTAAATCTTTTGTTATAATCCAGTCAGCAGGTCAGAATTTTGGAGATGGGAAAGGAATCAGATTTGGGGACAGCTGAGAAAAAGCCTAAAAAAGTGAAACTGACAATCATAAGGAGAATTACTTGGAGGTGGCATTGAAGGTAAGTGAGGAGAAGTTGAAATGCAAATATGATTTCTTAGATTTGAGTCTTAGCTTCACAGCTGACTTTGTAATTTTATCATTTATAAAACTGAAAAATATAGCAAAAGACCTCTTCCTCGTACCTTGTAGGGATCTACTGAGAATCAAGGGAGACAGTATTGGTAAAAGTCTATTGTAAACCAAAAAAACTCTACTGCAAGTTTTAGGGATTATGTCCTAACAGATGAAGCAACATCAGAAAGAAAAAAAAAAGCCCTAGTGAACAATGTCTAAAGCAGTGTCTTTACTACGGATTTAGTATGCATTTAGATATGGCAAGTAAAACCAACACTTCTAGAGGTACAGTTACCAACTAAAGTCATTTTCTCTATACGCAAGGTATTTATGTTGTATATTTAACCAGCCAAGGTTTTTCCACAGAAGCTCTACTGGAAATCCTTGCTAGTAATGGCAGGAAACAAAAACTAATCAGCTGTTAACAATCTGATCAGATTATGCTAATTTAGTTTACAACCAAATAGGGAGGAGGAAAGGAAAAGTGGTGGCAGAAGGGGGGGGTGATGGGTAATCTTAACAATTAAGGAAGAAAGCAGTAAATATCTCTGATAGAAGATAAACTTCTTAGGCACCAAGGCAATGAAAATGGTGTTGATCTATGTGTCCACAGATGTGACTCCAGGGTGTAATCTGTCCAGCTGTTCAATATCAGGACAGCCACATGGGCAACACTTCAAGAAAGATAAATAGGAAGCCTCTTAGGGAGATAAACACAATTGCTGCTGCTAGTTCTTACATGGAAAACCTGCTGATTGTCACTGTTGGATGGAGGGAGCGCTATGGAAATATTCTGAGGCAGAGAGAGCAAAAGACCTGGCCACAAACCTAAGAGGTGATAGGATGCAGAAAGACACAAAGTTTTGCTCATATCAGTTCTCTCAAGGTGGATAAGGATAACCACTGGATTTCCTTAGGTATTAGATTGAGCAAATTTAGAAAGCATAAAACAATTGGGAAACTTGAATGTAAAATAACATATAAATTTGCATAACTTGCACAATTGTTAGGTGTAGTATGTACAAGCTACTCCTCGAGTTTAGGGAAGATCAGAAATATGAAAGTTTGGAGAGAAAAATGTGAGTTAGCATATCAGCCAATGGATCAACACCCCTTTCCATTAGCACCAATAAAAGTCAACCCAACCTTTATGTAAAGAGTATCTCATACTAGCAGACAGGAGGGGAGAAGGGAATAAAACTATCTAATGAAAAGAAGGTGGAAGAGAACTTTATCTTTAAGATAAATATTTTGGCCTTCTCAGAATTTTCAGTCAAGTAATATGCCAAATTCAGGAAACAACATGGATGTTTCAGAGCAAATCCGTGCCTTTTTAAATTACCAAAACCAACACATTATTATTCATTATGTGTGTATTCATTCAGCAATTACAACATGTAGATATAATCCTAGGCAGTGAGGAAGAAAAAAGAGAATCAACTTTCAAAAGCTTCCATAGCACCAAGAGATGACGCCACATAAAAAGCATCAATGCAGAGTAGAAAATACAAGCCCTACAGCAAAAAGTACCATAAACGGTGAAGAGGGAGGGAGATTCCTTCTAAAAGGCTTGATTGTGAAAGGATGAAGCTGCTTTTATTTTCTTGTCACTTTCATAACTTGACCTAAAATTGATTCTTCCTCATTATAATCTCTTAGAATATCTCAGTGGAATAAATTTTTGCGTTATTTTTCAAGAAACTTACTTGAATTTCTGCCTCTAATTTCAGTAGGACCTCAACCCTGAGACTAAAGGTCTAGAATGGTGTCCAGCCTCTGAGAGCAGTTCTAGGTAATTACTGACTTGATTTAAACCTAGAGGATGGGTTTATTACCAAGGGTACATCCATGGGCTGCCCATATTGATGGGTTCTTTGCCATTACATTGAAAAATGCTGTAAGGAGGTACCCTGGTGGGTCTTTTTCATTCTTTCATCAAACTATGTCAAACCAGGAGGTGCTCTGAGGCATTCCTCAGATCTGTAGTACAGCATCAGGTCAGCCTGGGGATAAGTGAACACAAGTGAGTTTGTTCCCCAGGACCTAGATGGAAATGGGATGAGGTCCTGGAGAGCAGAGTTCTCTCAACAAAGGTAATTATGTTTTGTTTTGTTTCTGGCTTTGTATTGGGAGGACTTCCTTGGTCTAGCTTTCATGCTTTCCTTAAGAAACGATCCCATTATCCTCAAGAAATGGGGAAATGAAATTAATGCACATGAAATCATTGGAAGGCTATTCATTAATTGAGAATGTGGTACTGCCCAAATGTAATAGGAGGTAGGAGAAGAGAAGAAAACAAGTGAAGCCTGAAGAATCCATCTTATCAAAGAGAAAGACGACCCCTGCTCTGGGAAAATGGTTATACAGTCAGAGTGGAGCTGAGTGAAAACAAAATCCATTTGAACATTCCATGAAACTGACATTGTGTCTACTCCATGAAATTTCCTCAGGTACCATTAAATAATAATGTTATTGTTGTCTTTTCTGTCAAAAGATTAAAACATCCATAATCTGGAGGGAAAAAAAAGAAAGGGAATACAAAAGTCATTTTCAGGTCATATAATATGTATGTGTTCAAATGATAATATTGTCCTCAGATCACATGATATTCAGATATTCTACTGGTTCTAATTCAAAATGGTGAAAGCCACGGAATTTGAGAACATAATCCTAATCTTTATCTAACAATGTTGCCAACCATTTACCAGAGAATTTTTCAGAGATCTATAAAGTGGGTGTTGATGGTACCCAAAGCAGGCATTAATAATCTTCACTGGAACAGAATGAACGGGAAGGAAGGAAGCTAGAAACTTTCCGTTTGGTATAATTGTAGTTTAATGTGTTTTATTACATCCCTGGATTGACTTGTATAAGGTGCGCACGCACACACATACACACATACCCACCCAGTCAATTTCAGTGAACACAAAACAAAATACCTAAAACCAGCTATTTATATTGTATGTAGATAATCACTGCTTGACTGACTGAATTTTTCATGTTCTAACCAGCTGTTTTGGCATTTTGTAGACACAGCCTGAATAATTCCATCTATATTCTATCAGTCCTAAATTAAAGTGACAATGTGTTTGTGTTTAGTAGCTTTTTCTAAAATTGATAACATTGTAAACAATTAGACGGTTGGCCCAGCTTCCTAAAAAATAGACATTTCCCACAGTAGATTGGTTATTCAAAAAAAAAAAAACAGTTTCCTCATTTCCAAAGGGCCTTACAGAGACCACAGTACTAAACTGATCACCTCTTTTTCTTGTTTCCAGGATCCACTTTTCAATACCTCACTTAAGTGGTACGTAAATTTATTTTAAATGGCATACCTCCATTTAGGTGCCTATCAAGAGAAATGGAAACGTCTGTTCCAAAGTTATCAAAAATTTCCTGATAGGAATTATGAGAGAGAGAAAATCAAATCATGTCACAGGCAGGTGGAAGAACACAGCAGGCTGGATAGTGTTTTCCAATGGCATTCAGCAAGATAATGAATCCATGTCTATGGAAATTGATTCATTAATATTTCATCAAGGCAGCTTCAGAGCAATTCAAGAACCAGCTCCCAGGAATTCAATCAGTAAATTCAATGAATTGTTGAGCTTAAAATACCAGGGGGACAAAAGTATTCATATATTTGGCATGTGTGCACATTTATACATACTGGTGTGGCACATATATGCACCTGAATACAGCATACATATTAAAACACAGCATATGTAAGAGACTGTCATTTCTAGGCATAAACCCAGTCTCACCTGCCTATATTCTTTACTTAGGAAGAATCACTAAATAAAAATTCACTCCATTTAATATCATTCTGTTCAGTAGCTGACATGCAAAACAAGTTTAAAAAAATGTTGCCCACAACTTGTTCACTGTTAATCATATGTTAATCAATACAGTCCCTTCAATCAATTAACAGCACATAAAGACAACTCTCAAGGACTCATGTTGAGAGCAGAAAAAGAGGGGATCAAATATTTTATGGACGAAAGGCTGCTGGTCTGGGGCAGAACACATAATTTACCATGTGATATGCATATTGAGAAGGACCACTTAGGGAAATAGATTCAAATTATCATGTCGGCTAAGTAATTGGTCTTTGGGTGTCCCTAAACACCAACCTATAAATAATTTTATTTTCATTTTGGATCAATGTCTTCTAGCCCTTGTCTAACCTGTATTGATGTCTTTTTAATTAAACCATGCGTGATATGCTCGCTCAGCAGTGGGGCATACTGAGCGTGCATGCTAGGAATTCCAGATAAGGTAATTATGCTATTTGTCAATGTCATGATTAATGTGTGACAGCTGTTATGACAGCTGTGCCACTGTTTTGTCACAATACTCTGTTCATCCATAACAAAATTAGCTGTCGCACTCAAGGTACACACTTGCTGCTATTTCTTTCTGAAGTCAACAATGAGAAAAACTAGAGGGAATATTACATGAACCCTGTGACAAACAAGAAAAACAACATCTTTATTTTTTTTGTCTTTAAATGATGATATAACCTGCCTGCATTGGAAATGCAGATAGCTCACCTCTAGCAAACAAGCTATTACAAGGAGCCAATCCACCAGTAATCTAGCTAACAAGGTCTCAGTATGTGATTGCTTCATAATTTGAATCTGCCTTGCCAGGCAAGCCTTTTAGATGTTACCCAAATGAGCAATGGCTGGAACTGTTACTGCCTGTCAAGGGGGAAAGCTGCAAATGCAGAGTTATACTAGAAAGTAGGAGACTGACTCACCCTTTCCTTTGGGCATCAGTCAAGTGGAGCAAACGAGGCCCTTCCTCCACCTCCCTGAAGGGAGCTGTCCCTCCTCCCACACCACTGTACCCAGGACTGGGAAGGATGCTTGCAGGAGCTGACTCCACCTCCCTCAAGAGAGCTGTCTTTCCTCCTGCACCACTGCCCCCAGGACTGGGAAAGATGTTTCCAGGACCTGACTCCAAATAGAGATGCAGGGTCAGAGAAAGGTGGCTATTAATGTTAACCAATATTGTTTCTTACAAAGCCCTAAAACTGGACTATAAAACCACAGTAGGTACCGATGTGAAGAGACAGATGGCAACAATAATAGCGTCATTATTCTATAGCTTTGGGTGAAGTGGATATGGCATATGTTCCATAAATTTTAAAGAAAAAAAAGCCCATGTGGATGTCTATTCATAATGAAAAAAAAATTGTAACATCAGACACCTTGAATGCTTTAGAAAGAAAGTATGTCATGTCAGATATGCATACTTAGGTGAACATGATATTTCCTCTCTTAAAAATTAAATGGACTATCCACCAAGATGATCTAACAATTGTAAATATCCATGCCCCCAATATGGGAGCAGCCAATTACATAAGAAAACTATTAATCAAGATAAAGAGTCATTCTGATATGAATACATTGATAGTAGAAGATCTTAACACGCCTCTCTCGGTAATAGACAGATCATCCATGCAGAAAATCAATAAAGAAACAAAAGCATTGAATGAAACATTGGACCGATGGACCTCATAGATATATACAGAACATTCCACCCTAAAACAACAGAATAATCATTCTTCTCAAGTGCACATGGAACCTTCTCCAGAATAGACCACATACTGGGTCACAAGTCAGGACTCAACAGATACCAAAAGACTGAGATTATTCCCTGCATATTCTCAGATCACAATGCTTTGAAACTGGAGCTCAATCACAAGGAAAAGTTTGGAAGGAACTCATACACCTGGAAGCTAAAGACCACCTTGCTTAAGAATGCTTGGATCAACCAGGAGATCAAAGAAGAACTTAAACAATTCATGGAAACCAATGAGAATGAAGACACTTCATTTCAAAACCTATGGGATACAGCAAAGGCGGTCCTAAGGGGGAAATATATAGCCATTCAAGCCTCTCTCGAAAAAATTGAAAAATCCAGAATACAACAGCTGTCTCTACACCTTAAAGAACTGGAGAATCAACAACAAATTAAACCAACTCCACACACAAGAAGGGAAAAAATCGAGAATAGAGCAGAGATCAATGAGATAGAAACTAGAGATACAGTAGAACATATCAATGAAACTAGAAGCTGGTTTTTTAAAAGAATCAGAAGATCGATAAACCATTGGCCACACTAATCCAAAAAAAAAAAAAGAGAAAGCTCAAAATAATAAAATTGTGACTGAAAAGGGAGAGATCAAGTTATCAACAACTAACACCAAGGAAGTAGAAACAATCATCAGAAGTAATTATCAACAGCTGTATGCCAATAAGTTAAGCAACCTAGATGAAATGGATGCATTCCTGGAAAAATATAAACTCCCAAAATTGAACCAGGAAGAAATTGACAACCTGAATAGACCGATATCTAGTAACGAGATTGAAGCAGTGGTCAAAAACCTCCCAAAAAACAAGAGCCCAGGACCTGATGGATTCCCTGGGGAATTCTACCAAACTTTTAATGAAGAAATAGCACCTATTCTCCTGAAGCTTTTTCGAAAAATAAAAGCAGAAGGAAAAATTCCAGACTCTTTTTATGAAACCAGCATTATCCTGATCCCCACACCAGGCAAAGACCACACCAAAAAGGAGAATTTCAGGCCAATATCACTGATGAATATGGATGCTAAAATTCTCAACAAGATCCTAGCAAACAGGATCCAACAGCACATTAAAAAGATTAACCACCATGACCGGTTGGATTCATCCCTGGTTTTCAAGAATGGTTCAACATTCGCAAATCCATCAATGTGATAGAACAAATCAATAAGAGAGAAGAACCACATGGTCCTCTCAATTGATGCAGAAAAAGCACTTGACAAAATCCAGCATCCGTTCCTGATTAAAACGCTTCAAAGTATAGGGATAGAGGGAACATTCCTGAACTCCATAAACATCATCCTCAATGGGAGGAAGATCTCAGCCTTCCTGTTGAGATCAGGAACATGACAAGGACGTTCACTCTCACTACTCTTGTTCAACAGAGTATTAGAAGTCCTAGCAATGGCAATTAGACGACAAAGAGAAATAAAAGGTATCCAAATTGGCAAGGAAGAAGTCAAACTCTCTCTCTTCACAGATGACATGATACATTATATGGAAAACCCAAAAGACCCCACCCCCAAACTCCTAGAACTCATACAGCAATTCAGTAATGTGGCAGGATACAAAGTCAATGTACAGAAATCAGTGGCTTTCTTATACACTAACAATGAAAATACAGAAAGGGAAATTAGAGAATCGATTCCATTTACTATAGCACCAAGAACCATAAGATACCTGGGAATAAACCTAACCAAAGAGGTAAAGGATCTTTATTTGAGAAACTACAGAACACTCATGAAAGAAATTGAAGAAGACACAAAAAGATGGAAGACCATCCCATGCTCTTGGATCAGAAGAATAAACATTGTTAAAATGTCTACACTACCTAGAGCAATCTATACTTTTAATGCCATTCCGATCAAAATCCCACCGGTATTTTTCAAAGAGCTGGAGCAAATAATCCTAAAATTTGTATGGAATCAGAAGAGACCCCGAATTGCTAAGGAAATGTTGGAAAGCAAAAATAAAACTGGTGGCATCTCATTACCTGATTTCAAGCTTTACTACAAAGCTGTGATCAACAGGACAGCATGGTACTGGCATAAAAACAGACACATAGACCAGTGGAACAGAGTAGAGAGCCCAGATATAGACCCTCAACTCTATGGTCAAATAATCTTCGACAAAGCAGGAAAATATATACAGTGGAAAAAAGACAGTCTCTTCAATAAATGGTGCTGGGAAAATTGGACAGCTATATGGAGAAGAATGAAACTCGAACATTCTCTTACACCATACACAAAGATAAACTCTAAATAGATAAAGAACCTCAAAGTGAAACAGAAATACATCAGATTCCTAGAGGAGAACATAGGCAGTAACCTCTTTGATATCAGCCACAGCAACTTCTTTCAAGATATGTCTCCAAAGGCAAAGGAAACAAAAGCGAAAATGAACTTTTGGGACTTCATCAAGATCTTCGCGATCTTCTGCACAGCAGAGGAAACAGTCAACAAAACAAAGAGACAACCCACGGAATGGGAGAAGATATTTGCAAATGACAGTACAGACAAAAGGCTGATATCCAGGATCTATAAAGAACTTCTCAAACTCAACACACACAAAAGAGATAATCATGTCAAAAAATGGGCAGAAGATATGAACAGACACTTCTCCAGTGAAGACATACAAATGGCTATCAGACACATTAAAAAATGTTCATCATCACTAGCCATCAGGGAGATTCAAATTAAAACCACATTGAGATACCACCTCACACCAGTTAGAGTGGCCAAAATTAACAAGACAGGAAACAATGTGTTTTGGAGAGGATGTGGAGAAAGGGGAACCCTCTTACACTGTTGGTGGGAATGCAAGATCATCCAGCCACTCTGGAGAACAGTGTGGAGATTCCTGAAGAAGTTAAAAATAGATCTTCCCTATGACCTTGCAATTGCGCTACTGGGTATTTACCCCAAAGATACAGATGTGGTGAAAAGAAGGGCTATCTTTACCCGTATGTTTATATCTGCAATGGCCAAGGTGGCCAAACTGTGGAAAGAACCAAGATGCCCTTCAACAGATGAATGGATAAGGAAGATGTGGTCCATATACACTATGGAGTATTATGCCTCCATCAGAAAGGATGAATAGCCAACTTTTGTAGCAACATGGACGGGACTGGAAGAGATTATGCTGAGTGAAATAAGTCAAGCAGAGAGAGTCAATTATCGTATGGTGTCACTTATTTGCAGAGCATAACAAATAACACGGAGGATATGGGGAGATGGAGAGGATAAGGGAGTGGAGGGAAATTGGAGGGGGAGATGAACCATGAGAGACTATGGACTCTGAAAAACAACCTGAGGGTTTTGAAGGGGCGGGGGGTGGGAGGTTGGGGGAGCCAGGTGGTGGGTAATAGGGAGGGCACGCATTGCATGGAGCACTGGGTGTGGTGCAAAAACTATGAATTCTCTTACACTGGAAAGAAATTTAAAAAAGAAAACCAAAAAAAAGCTACCAAAGAAATAAAACTTGAAGGTGAAAAAAAATTAAATGGAGAACAGCTGTAGTTATTATGATTTTGCAACAAATGATTAGTTTTATCTATTCACAATATACTTAAATTTCCCAATAACTTAACCAGCAAATATAATGTGCAATTTTAATAAGGATACTGGTTAAATCATGCCCATCTGCACTGTCTCTCCCAGGCCTCTTCTCCAAAAACAATCCTGGAACAGAAAACTGAATTATTTCAAACAATTATAATGATTACAAATGAACTCTTACCACCTGCTGCTGAATCTTGGCAGTCATCAGTCAATGAAGGGTTTAATTAGGATATTTATCAACAATGACCAAAACTCCTTTTGATTTGTCCCTTATTTCTTAATGTGGGAAAGACAAACTCTTTGCAAATTCAAACAGCTAAGAGATTCCAAGAAGGAAGCTGCTTGAAAATATTTCAAATCAGGACAACTATGCTTTATTCAATTGCTCTGATTGGTTTTCTCTGTGACAGGTATGAGAGGTCTTGATGATTCCTATCACTTTTGATGAGTGTCCCCTTTCTATCTCAGTCAAAAGAAACCAAGAACATTTGTTGCCATATATTATTACCAAGCATATAGCACTCTGCTACAAGATCACATGTGGGTCTTCCATGAAGGAAGCAATGGCTGTTTCCATGTGATGAATATTCATGCATTCTTGGCATTTAGAGAGAGCATCTTTGTTAACTCTGTTTCCATTCATCCTGAGACTTGCCTGTTGTTAAGTGTCCATCTTCAGGGTCCACCTCCAATGCCATCTCTTTCTGAAGCCTTTGCTGAAATGTCATCCCAAGTGTTCTTGCCCTTCCTTTTTTTTGAGCTCCCACAACACTTACTGCTTGTTTATTGTTTATGTTAGGCATCAAATGCATTCGATTTGGGATAATAATTATTTGTGTGCTTTTCTTACCCACGAGTTCCCAGAGCTCCAATCAAGAAATACTTCCTGATTATTTTAATTCCTCCCATAATCTAATATACAACCTGCCACACAGTAGGTCCTTTTGTTTATATTTATGAAGCAAATCACTTAGTGCATAATTGAATGTTGAGAAGAGTGTGTATTATAGTATTTGCATTTAAGTGATACTAAATAATTTAGGAGCTATTTAATGTGCATAACTTTTTATAAGTGAACATGAAATATTTAAACAAAAGCTCTTAAGTGATACCAATCAGATCACTCATAACATCATCTGCTATACCCAGGTGGGATGTGAGATGATGGGACACCTGAAATAGCCATAATAACAAAGGCTCCTCATTAAAGGGGGTGTTCCAATCTTAGCGATAACTTACTCTTTCTGAAGCCAGGGAGCTCTAGACAACACAAATCTGTATAGCCAAGAAGGCATCTATATACATTCACAGGTTGTATCAAACAGAACAAAATTTTTTTTGCAGAAGTTTTATAGGAGAAAATTTTTGCAGAAGACAATTACACTGGAGGATAATTGCACTTCTATAATTCCACAGGTCTGTGAAATTAGCAATTAAGAACCAAGATAGGTACAGCAATCAAAATATAGTAGAGGAGGAAGCGAGATGGCAGAAGAGTAGCAGACTGAAATATCATTAGGTTCAGGAGTTCAGCCAGATAGTTATCAAACATTCCAAACACCTACAAACTCAACAGGAGATAGAAGCGAAGAAAAGCAGCAATTCTAGGAGCAGAAAATCGACCACTCTCTGGAAGGTAGGACATACAGAGAAGTGAATCCAAAGCAACAGAAAGATAGACTGTGGGGGTAAGGGCCAGCTCCTGGCAAGCAGTGGAAAAGCAGAGCACAAAATCAGAACTTTTAGAAGTTTTATCCACTAAGGGACTTTATTCCAGAGGCTGAGCAAGGGTGGAGCCCTCACGGGGACAGTGTGGTCTCAGGACCCGTGGGGTCACAAAAAGACCAGGGGTGCCTGGGTGCAAAAGAAATGCCAGGTATCAGGGGGCACCTGGGTGGCTCAGTGGGTTAAAGCCTCTGCCTTCGGCTCAGGTCATGATCCCAGGGTCTTGGGATCGAGCCCCACATCGGGCTCTCTGCTCTGCAGGGAGCCTGCTTCCTCCACTTTCTCTGCCTGCCTCTCTGCCTACTTGTGATCTGTCAAATAAATAAATAAAATCTTTAAAAAAATAAAAAGAAATGCTAGGTATCAGAATGGGGAAGCTGGCTACAGAGACGGAACCAAGGAGTGTGTTCTCAGCTCAGGGTTACCTAAAACCTTGACCCGAGGCACAGTAGGACCACTTCTTTTTGAGGAGGGACCCCATTAGTGGCAGTTCTGGAGAGACCCCCCCCTTCCTCCTCTGGGAGGAGCAGCACAGCAGCATGCTGCAGGAATAGGCTGTGTTTGGAGACTCCAAACAGGGCCATGCGCCAGAGATAGAAATCCTCAGTCACAGGACGGGTGAGCATGGAGCGCAGCCGGAGACCAGGGAGACAGGAGGGATTGACTGCTTTTCTCTGACGGTGCACTAAGAAGTGGGGCCCTGAGCTCTCAGCTCCTCCAGGCTGGAGATTGGGAGGCTGCCATTTTCATTCCCATCCTCCAAAGCTCTACAGAAAAGTGTTCAGGGAACAAAAGCTAACGAATGTGAACCAGAGCAGATTAATTACCCTGGCCCCTGGCGAGAACAGTGCCATTCAGCCTCGGGCAAAGACATTTGAGAATCACTGCAACAGGCCCCTACCCCAGAATATCAGTAAGAACATCCAACCAAGACCAAGTTCACTGATCAATGAGGACTGCTGAATTCCAGAACTAGAGGAAATCAGTGCACAGAATTCATGGCTTTCTTATACCCTTTTGTCTTGCAAAGTTAAATTTTTTAAATTTTACTTTTTCATATTCTATTTTTTAAGTTTTCTTCTTTCCTCTTTTAACATTTTTATCTATTTTATCTTAACAATACAATTAAAAAATCTTTTAAAATTTTCATTGTTATAGTCATATTTTATCCCTTCATTGTATTTGACCTTATTTTTTATATACATATAGGGATTTTTTTCTTTAAAATTTTGGGATCAATTTCTTCTACTAGATCAAAATATACCATAAATCTAGCACATGGCTTTGTTCTAGTCTCCAGCCTGATCACATTCTCTTTTCCTTTTTCATTTTCTTTTTCCACCTGGCTTATCTTATCAATACCTTTTTTAGAATTGCTCTTTAATTTTCATCTTTATAGTCATATTCCATCCCTTCATTGTGCTTACCCTTAAATTCTGGGAGGTAGTTTATCCTAGGAGACCAGAATACACCCAAAATCAAGTGGGTGGCTCTGTTCTATTCACCAATCTAATATATATATATGTTTTTTAATTAATTATTTATTTATTTTCAGCCATTCTTCTCCCCCTTGTTTTGGGTCTCTACTGATTTGGTGAGCATATATTTTTCTGGGATCTTTTAGTGTTTTATTCTATCATTCATATATTCTTATCTGGATAAAATGACAAGGCAGAAAAACTCACCACAAAAAAAAAAAAAAGAACAAGAGGCAGTACCAATGGCTAGGGACCTAATCAATATGGACATTGGAAATATGTCAAAATTAGAGTTCAGAATGACAATTATCAAGGTGCAAGCTGGGCTCAAAAAAGGCATGGAAGATATTAGAGAAACCATTTCTGGAGAAATAAAAGCCCTTTCTGGAGAAATGAAAGAACTAAAATCTAACCAAGTTGAAATAAATAAAGCTATTAATGAGGAGCAATAAAAAATGGAGGCTCTTACTGCTAGGATAAATGAAGCAGAAGAGAGAATTAGTGATATAGAAGACCAAATTACAGAGAATAAAGAAGTTGAGCAAAAGAGAGACAAACAACTATTGGACCAGGAGGGGAGAATTCCAGAGAAAACTGATACCATAAGATGAAACAATATTAGAATAATTGGGATCCCAGAAGAAGAAGAAAGAGAGAGAGAGGGACAAAAGGTATATTGGAGTGAATTATAGTAGAGAATTTCCCTAATATGACAAAGGGAACAAGCAACAAAATCCAGGAGGCACAGATTATTCCCTTCAAATCAATAAAAATAGGTCCACACCACATCATCTAATAGTAAAACTTACAAGTCTCCAGGGACACCTGGGTGGCTCAGTTGGTTAAGCGGCTGCCTTCAGCTCAGGTCATGATCCCAGCGTCCTGGGATAGAGTCCCACATCAGGCTCCTTGCTCGGCGGGGAGCCTGCTTCTCCCTCTGCCTTAGCCTGCCACTCTGTCTGCCTGTGCTCACTCTCTCTCTCTCTCTCTCTCTCTGACAAATAAATAAATAAAATCTTTAAAAAAAAAAAAAAACTTACAAGTCTTAGTGACAAAGAGAAAATCCTGAAAGCAGCTCGGGACAAGTCTGTAACATACAATGGTAGAAATATTAGATTGGCAGAAAACTTATCCACAGAGACCTGGCAGGCCAGAAAGAACTGGCATGACATATTCAGAGCACTAAATATGAAAAATATGCAGCCAAGAATACTATATCCAGCTAAGATGTCACAGAAAATAGAAGCATAGATAAAAAGCTTAAAGGACAAACAAAAAATAAAAGAATTTGCAAATGCCAAACCATCCCTACAGGAAATACTGAAAGGGCCCTCTAAGCAAAGAGATAGCCTAAAAATAACAGACCAGAAAGAAACAGAGACAATATACAGTAGCAGTCACATTACAGGCAATACATCGGCACTAAATTCTTATCTTTCAGTAGTTACCCTGAATGTAAATGGGCTAAATGCCCCAATCAAAAGACACAGGGTATCAGAATGGATAAAAAAAAAAAGACCCATCAATATGCTTTCTACAAGAAACTAATTTTAGAACCAAAGACACCTCCAGATTTCAAGTGAGGGGGTGGAAAACAATTTACCATGATAATGGGCATCAATAGAAAGTTGGGGTGGCAATCTCTCTATCTGATCAATTATATTTTAAGCCAAAGACTATAATAAGAGAGGAAGAAGGTCACTATATCATACTTAAAGGGTCTGTCCAATTGAATAGCTCTGAAGAAGAGCTAACAATTTTAAATATCTATGCCCCTAACACGAGCGCAGCCAATTATATAAAACAATTAATAACAAAATCAAAGAAACGCATTGACATTTATATGATAATAGTAATGGACTTAAACACTCCCCTCGCTGAAATGGATAGATCATCCAAGCAAAGGATCAACAAGGAAGTAAGGGCTTTAAATGACACACTGGACCAGACGGACATCACAGACATATTCAGAACATTCCATCCCAAAGCAACAGAATCCACATACTTCTCTAGTGCACATGGAACACTCTCCAGAATATATCACATCCTGGGTCACAAAAATCAGGTCTCAACTACTACCAAAAGACTAGACTCATTCCCTGCATACTATCGGACCACAATGCTCTGAAGCTAGAACTCAATCACAAGAGGAAAGTGGGAAAGAACTCAAATACATGGAGGCTAAAGAGCATCCTATTAAAGAATGAATGGGTCAACCAGGAAATTAAAGAAGAATTGAAAAAAATCATGGAAACAAATGATAATGAAAACACAATGGTTCAAAATCTGTGGGACACAGCAAAGGTGTCCTGAGAGGAAAGTATATAGCGATACAAGCCTTTCTCAAGAGACAAGAAAGGTCTCAAGTATACAACCTAACCCTACACGTAAAGGAGCTGAAGAAATAATTGCAAAGAAAGCCTAAACCTAGCAGGAAAAGAGAAATAATGAAGATCAGAGAAGAAACCAATGAACTAGAAATCAAAAGAACAGTAGAACAGATCAATGAAACTTGGAGCTGGTTCTTTGAAAGAATTAATAAGATTGATAAACCCCTGGCCAGACTTATCAAAAAGAAAAGAGAAAGGACCCAAATTAATAAAATCATGAATGAAAGAGGAGAGATCACAACCAGCACCAAAGAAATACAAACAATTATAAGAACATATTATGAGCAACTCTACGCCAGAAAATTTGACAATCTGGAAGAAACGGATGCATTCCTAGAGACATATAAACTACCAAAACTGAACCAGGAAGAAATAGAAGACTTGAACAGATCCATAACCAGCAAGGAGATTGAAGCATTTATCAAAAGTCTTCCAACAAACAAGAGCCCAGGGCCAGATGGATACCCAGGGAAATTCTACCAAGCATTTAAAGAAGAGCATTTCCCTGAAACTGTTCCAACAAATAGAAATGGAAGGAAAACTTTCAAACTCATTTTATGAGGCCAACATTACTTGATACCAAAACCAGACAAAGACCCCATCCAAAGGAGAATTACAGACCAATATCCTTGATGAACACAGATGCAAAAATTCTCACCAAAAAACCAGCAGATAGGATCCAATAGTTCATTAAAAGGATTATTCACATGACAAGTGGGATTTATTCCTGGGCTGAAAGGCTGGTTCAACATCCACAAATCAATCACTGCAATACAATACATAAATAAAAGAAAGAACAAGAACCATATGGTACTCTTATAGATGCCAAACAAGCATTTGACAAAGTACAGCATCCTTTCTTGATAAAAACTCTTCACAGTGTAGGGATAGAGGGTACCTCAATATCACGAAAGCCATCTATGAAAAACGCACAATGAATATCATTCTCAATGGGGAAAAACTGAGAGCTTTTCCACTAAGGTCAGGAATACAGCAGGGATGTCCACTATCACCACTGCTATTAAACATAGTACTAGAAGTTCTAGCCTCAGCAATCAGACTACAAAAAGAAATAAAGGGCATCCGAATTGTCAAAGAAGTAGTCACACTCTCACTCTTTGCAGATGATATGATACTTTATGTGGAAAGCCCAATAGACTCCACTCCAAAACTGCTGGAACTCATACAGGAATTCAGTAAAGTGTCAGGATATAAAATCAATACACAGAAATCAGTTGCATTTCTATACACCAACAGCAAGACAAAAGAAAGATAAATTAAGGAGTTGATCCCATTTACAAATGCACCCAAAACCATAAGATACCTAGCAATAAACCTAACCAAAGAGGCAAAGAATCTATACTCAGAAAACTATAAAGTACTCATGAAAGAAAGTGAGGAAGACACAGAAATGGAAAAATGTTCCATGCTCATGATTTCAAAGAACAAATACTGTGAAAATGTTGATGCTACCTAAAGCAATCTACACATTTAATGCAATCCCTATCAAAATACCATCAACTTTTTTTTCCAAAGAAATGGAGCAAATAATCCTAAAATTTATATGGAACCAGAAAAGATCCCAAACAGCCAGAGTAATGTTGAAAAGAAAGCCAAAGTTGGTGGCATCACAATTCCAGACTTTAAGCTATTTACAAAGTTGTTATCATCAAGACAATGTGGTATTGGCACAAAAACAGACACAGAGATCAATGGGACACAACAGAGAGCCCAGAAATAAAGACCCTCAACTCTATGGTCAACTAATCTTCGAGAAAGCAGGAAGGAATGTCCAATGGAAAAAAGTCTCTTCAACAAATTGTGTTGGGAAAATCGGAAAGCCACATGCAGAAGAATGAAACTGGGCCATTTCCTTATACCACACACAAAAATAGACTCTGCATGGATGAAAGACTTCAATGTGAGACAGGAATCCATCCACATCCTTGCGGTGAACACAGGCAGCAACTCTTCAACCTCAGCTGCCGTGACTTCTTCTTACAAACGTCACCAGAGGCAAGGGAAGCAAGGGCAAAAATGAACTATTGGGACTTCATCAAGATCAAAAGGAAACAGTCAACAAAACCAAAGGACAACTGACAGAATGGGGAAAGATATTCACAAATCACATATCAGATAAAGGGCTGATACCCAAAATCTATTAAGAACTTACCCAATCCGACTCTCAAAGAACAAATAATCCAATCAAGAAATGGGCAGAAGACATGAACAGATATTTCTGCAAAGAAGACATTCAAATGGCCAACAGACACATGAAAAAGTGCTCCACCTCACTCAGCATCAGGGAAATACAAATCAAAAGCACAATGATTAAGGCCTCTACCTTCGGCTCAGGTCATGATCCCAGGATCCTGGGATCGATCCCCGCATCGGGCTCTCTACTCAGCAGGGAGCCTGCTTCCTCCTCTCTCTCTGCCGGCTTCTCTGCCTACTTGTGATCTCCGTCTGTCAAATAAATAAATAAAATCTTTTAAAAAAGGCACAATGAGATACCACCCCACACCAGTCAGAATGGCTAAAATTAACAAGTCAGGAAACGACAGATGTTGGCAAGGATGTGGAGAAAGGGGAACCCTCCTACACTGTTGTTGGGAATGCAAGTTGGTACAGCCACTCTGGAAAACAGCATGGAGGGTCCTCAAAAACTTGAAAATAGAGCTATCCTCCAACCTAGCAATCACACTACTGGGTATTTACCCTAAAGATATAAATGTAGTGATCTGAAAGGGCATGTGCACCCAAATGTTTATAGCAGCAATGTGTATAATAGCCAAACTAGGTAAAGAACTCAGATGTCCATCTACAGATGAATGGATAATGAAGATGTGGTGTATATATATACAATGGAATACTATGCAGCCATCAAAAGAAATGAAATCTTGCCATTTGCAACAACGTGGATGAAACTAAAGGGTATCATACTGAGTGAAATAAGTCAATCAGAGAAAGACAATTATCATATGATCTCTCTGATATGAGGAATTTGGAGGCAGGGTGGGGGTTTGGGGGGTAGGGAAGGAAAAAATGAAACAAGATGGGATTGGAAGGATACAAACCATGAGAGACTCTTAATCTCACAAGCAAACTAAGGGTTGCTGGGGGGTGGGGGTTAGGGAGAGGGTGTTTGGGTTATGGACATTGGGGAAGTATGTGCTATGATGAGTGCTATGAAATGTGTGAGCCTGATGTCACAGACCTGTAGCCCTGGGGAAATAATACATTATATGTTAATAAAAATAATTTTTAAAAATATGGTAGATGGGTGGTGTAGAGCAATGGCAAGCTGAACTTAGAACTCTGAAATTAGATAACATCTAGTACCAGGAACCTAAAACACCACAATAAGATGGGAGTAGAGAGTTCCAAGGATGACACATAATTAGCAACAGGTAGGAAGAAATAAATCCAACTCAAAATCTATTGGGACTTTAAACACTTCTCCCTAGTAGGGAGAATCAGTAAGTACCAGAACCCATTAGAGCTTTATTTGAACTTAATGTTTTTAATTTTGTTTGCTTGTTTTTAGTTACCCATGTAGTAACTTAAATATTTTATCTCATTATGGGGGCTTGGTTTCTTTTTTGGGGGGAGAAAGGGGGCTTGGTTTCTTTAAAGGCCCAACTTAACCATTATTATTTAAAGGTATAATTTAGCCAAAATTAGTGATGAGGGGGACCAATCCAGTAACTTAAGTGATCATTTAGGGGACCTTTATATGGTGACACAGTATTAGTTGCCAAACAATGCCTTTTTCCTTTACACATCCAAATCCTTGTATCTGTGCCCTGAGAATTAATCACATGGTTTCCTCAATGATCTAAGGACAGAAGAGACTGAATGGCATCTCTTTTCTTGGGTTCTACTTCTAAGCTACAGATAGGGTACCTCCATATTTAGTTTACCTAACTACACACTTGAAACACCTGCTGACTCTAACAAAATTCACATACTACTAATTTATCTCATCCTCAACAACGACAACAACAACAACAACAACAAAATGATGGTTTGTAAACCATTATCCTATCAGAGAGGCTTTTTATAAAGCTTTGTTAAGGTCAGATGGAGTCTCAGTGATGTTACAGAGTCAGCAAAAGTTGCGAGGCAAACACTGAACAGGCTGAAAGAGGCTACGAGGCTCATAAGCTCAGAATGACTTCTGCATTGCTAAGTGGTGGGGGAAATTCAAAAAAAAGAATATTTCATGACATGGGAGAGTTATATAAAATTGAAATTTCAGTTCAATACATAAAGTTTCATTGGGACATGGCCATGCTCATTTGTTTATGTGTTGTCTAAGGTAGTTTTGGGCTACAATACACTTAAGGGTTTGAGACTGAGATCGTGTGGCCTGCAAAGGCTAAAATATTTATTATCTGGCCCTTTACAGAAAAAGTTTGCAGACCCTTGCTCTAGTGATCTATTCCTTTTCCTTCCTTCTTATTTGCAATGGAAAATGTGCTTGGTTTTGCGATTATATTGGGTTCTCAAGCTGTGGCCCTCTAACAGCATGTGTACAAGTGTGTGCACACACACTCTCTCGGTCTCTCTCTTATTTCCTCTCCTTTTATTCTGCCTTCTCACTTCTGCTCTGACAACCAGGAAATCTGAGCAGCATCTGGTTCAGAACCAACTCTATTTCCTTCCCCTGGCCACAAGAATGGAGTTCTTGAAAAAGGGAACTGAAACTTGAAAGCAGAGAGAATCACCTTTCATTAATGCATGCTGCCTATGCTGGCCCAGCTCCTAGAAGCCAGGGTCTCTAACATATGCTACAACTTTTCTCCCAGGCTTTCTGTGTGGAGAACATTCCCAAAGGGAACAGACCTTTCTCTTACTGCTATTTCCTATCAAGGAGCCTTGTGGCTGGAAAACAGAAGAGAAAAATTTAAAATCTGAGCACAAATGAGAAGGAGTTGGAATAACCTATCGAGTGTACAGAAAGCATTTTCTTGCTTTTCCCTTAATTTAAGTAAAAAGCATCCAGAGTATGAGCCTTGATGAATAACAAGAATTTCTATGTTCCTTTCCCCTAGGAAATGGCACTGTGAGAAGAACACTCTTTGAACACACATAAAGGGGAAGAGGAGAGGAAAAACAAATGAAAGAAATGCCTCAAACTTTCATGTAATTTGTAGAAGTTTCTAGATGGAACTACACTGATAACATAAAATGTTAATTGATCTGAATTTCGGAAGGGACATTTCTTATGCACAGATATTCTGGAACTATGATTGAATAACTCTGGAAAGACAGAAAGATTCGAAGACTTTAGCACCTTCAACAGCAGCACAATGAAGTAGGGGGAGTGAGAATACCTAAACTCTGATTTTCAGGGACCAGGCTTATTTTATAGACATGACCCCTAAATTTTTGAGTCTCAGTTTTAGTTTCCTAAATTTTTAAAGAAGGATAATGATGCCTCTCCAACTTGCCTCAAGGGCCTCTACTGAGATTTGAATGTGGTAACATATGTTAAAAGCATGTTATTGATTATATAGATCTAATCCCTTTTCAGGTATGGTTTTATCACCACTTAACTCATTGAGCTTGCTCAATTAATCAGTTTCCTTTTATGTCCACAAAAAAAATGGAACTTTTAAATCCAATCTCTATGTTGTAGCAGAAAATGCATTTCCTGGTGTGTACAAAAAATATCAATAAGTAAAAATGATGGACCCAGAGTTAAGATTCTCAGGACAGTTGTACCTAATGGGCTCCCCTTTCAAGGCAAGGTAGCTGGGACCTGACTGGACAAATTACTCCACGAGCCACCATGTTCCCAGAATAAAACAATGCCAAATGTCTTCTGGAAAAAACAAAATTAACAAAACAAGAATCATTTTATAGTTCTCTAAACTCTCCAATTTGAAAATGGACCCTGTAGTCCCATTTTGCCACAGTTCTCAAATGAATGGAAGTTAGAGAAAATTTAACAGAAATAATACTGTACACTCAGAAATATAGGCCTAAAATAATATAATAATGGATAGCCTCCTATCTACCGCAAAGTACTATCCATGCTATGAACTTGAGCTATGATTTCCTTTTATATCAGTGGTTTTTTGTTTCATTTTTGTTGTTTTCTATATCCAGGTGTAGATCATATCAACACAGTCAGGAAAAATAATGTCTTGAAATAACATAACATCACTAAGAAACCACATGGATCTATCGTATTATAATATTATGCTCTTTATAAAGGTAAGTACAGTTATCATTACCAATTTTACATTCAAGAAAATAGCCTTCTAGAGGTAAAATAGCACTTTCAAAATTACATGCCAAGTTTGTGTATATCTGATCCTTTAATTCTAGAATGCTTACCCAGTCTTGTAATCTGTTCCCTGAGTGTTTAATGGAAATATCACTCATTCAAAGATTCACAAAATACATACCAAGCACCAAGTCAGTGCTGGGCCCACTTGCTGCTTGGGAATCACTGGGGAGAGCCACGGTCTCTTAAATCTAACAGATGTGGGCTTTCTACCCAGTACACAGTACTATCCCTGACCCTCCTTCTGATCAAAGGTCCCCTGGAACACCTGGGACTCAAGTATGGTCTGCTCACTTGGTTCTCTAAGCACCTTCTCTCTATTACACCCCATCCTTGGCAGAAGTTTCCAGTGTCTATTGAATATAAAAAGAGAGGGAAACTAAATTCATCATACTCCAAAAAATAACGTTTGTGTTCTGTATGACTTGTTTCACATTATAGCTGCATATTCTTAACACATAGAACATATATTTATTCCTACTACTATTACACTAACAGCACTAAAACAATACTAGATTCTGTCAGAAATGTCTCATGCAAAAGACCTTAATGCCCAATAATGTAGAATGAGAAAATAAAGTATGGTATATTCTCTTAGTACAACAGTAGATGTCCATCGAAGCTTCTAATAACATGAAACGTGCTTGAATAAAGAAAAGATAAAGGGAAAAAGAAAAGTGCTTGAGTAATAGTAACTTGCTTCAGGGGCCTTGAGGTATAAAATAGCCACATCCTTTTTATTATTTTAATTGATCACTTACAAATGAATCTGCCTCTACTACTGGCAGGCAACTTGGTCTCCCATGTCACACCCAACCACAACTCTGTAGACCAAAGACTTCTACCATTCTCACAACATGGGGGACAGCCACAAGCCAGAGGCAGCACTGAGGCCGTGGCCACATCCAGGGTGGCTGAAACTAGAGGCGGGCCCCACGGTTGCACTGAAGCTAGCTGGGAACCCCACTGCTGCCCAGCCATGACCTAGCACCTGGCGAGCAAGTCCTGGGACCATATGAAGGCTCAGTTCAGGGTGTGCTAGAGCCAGACCTATCTTACACCTTCATCTGAAACTTGTCAAAGCCCAAACTTGTTACTACTAGAGTCCCTTCCTATCAGGGGCCTCAGCCAGGGACACTGTGGCTTCTTCCAAATTTGTCTAGTATTAAATCTGGGGTCTTTTAGGGCTGCTAGACTTCTGATGAAAAACTGGCTCACAAGCTTCACAAAAGTTCAGGGGTAAGAAAGGGAGACTTTGCTAAAACCAGAATGCTATGGTCTGTCCTTCAAGGCCAAATACAAAATCACCAGAACAGGCTACCTAAGCATTTACATAACTAAGGTAAGCCAGTCACTTTTCTTTTTCTCATAATAAGAAAAATTTTTCTTAAGGTAACTTTCTGGCTCACCCTCTGAAAAAGAGACTGTATTATATTTTAAAATTCCACCTCACCACTTTGTTACCTTGATGATTTAAAAAATGTATTTTCTTAAATAATGGGTTACAAAACTGGATATCCAATTATAAAGGGGGAGAGGGGCATCTGGAAGGAAGCTACAGGGAATTCACCCTTTACTCATGACCTTAGTTCATTAATAGCTGTCCAGGGGAAAGGAAAGGAAAAGAAAGACAGGATTTTCCTGTTCAACCCCAGGCAAAGGTGTGACACAGATATTATCACCATACTAGGGATGAAAGGGAATCCATCTGCTCAAAGAAGGTGAATCTCCAGACCGTGGTCCTGGTACCAAAGTGATAAAACTCAGACACATGGTTGCGTTAAGAGCAGCGTTCTGAGAGGTTAGGAGCTGGAGGTAGAGCAGGGAGAAGGAAACCAGACTAGAAGAAAAGGGGCTGCCAGCAATATCATGGAATGACACTGGAAATGTCATGCAAATGACATGGAAAGAATAAGTGAGAACCTAGAAGAAAGTGCTTGGACGTGAGACATGCCAGTTGAATAGCCCTAGACTTATGCTAAATACATATGTTATGCAGAAATACACATTACAGGATATAATCAACACTGTAAAGGAAAACAATATATGTAAAATAGGAAGAAAAAACATGAAAATAGTAACTGTTGTTCTCTCAATGGTGGGACTACAAACCATTCCTTCTATTATTCACTCTTACTGCTATTTTACAAAGTTTTCAAAATAATTATGTACTGCCTTTTAACTTTTCAAAATTATTTTTAAAAAATAAGTAGTTGAACTTCTTAATGATTAGTTCTTTATGGACTAGCTCATAAAATAAGCAATGTAATGCTCCTTTACTTTTTAGGAATATGCATTTCTTTTTCATTAAAGTAACAGGAAAATGCTATAAGGTTTGAATTTGCCTGTGGCTTAGTTGTTTGGTAAACTCATACTTCACACAAGCATTAGTCAAATAGCACATAAACTGTTTGTATAAGGAAAAAAAAGAAAATGTTCTTAACATTATTTATCAAAATGTCTTATGCAATTTGCAGCCTGGGGTTAGAAACCAGGATCTTGGACACATACTTCCAAAATCCACTGCACTGGTTGCCTCCTAGAACATCAGGCAGCTGCCAAAATGGCAAAGAAGATAGGTTGTTAAAAAGTTCAAATGAAGAGCACCTGGGTGGCTCAGTGGTTTAAGCCTCTGCCTTCGGCTCATGTCATGATCCTAGGGTCCTGGGATCGAGCCCCTCATTGGGCTCTCTGCTCAGCGGGGAGCCTGCTTACCCCTCTCTCTCTCTGCCTGCCTCTCTGCCTAATTGTGATCTCCATCTGTCAAATAAATAAATTTTAAAAATCTTTTTAAAAATCACTTTTAAAAAGTTCAAATGAAAATGTTAACAAAAATTGAATAACAAAATGTAGATCATAACAATATGGCCTGATTTTAATGAATACTTTTACTTTGCATAATTACAGGTAACCTAGTCAGAATAATCCATGTCAAGTGGTAAAAATTCTAAGAACAAAACAAAGCCCCAATGAGATGACTATTAATGATACAATAATGTGGACTTTGCAGAATTGTTTTAGATATATTATCTTATTTGTTATAATAATATATAGATAGTATCATCTGATAAAACTGAATTAAAAAAAATGAATTTCTCCAATTAATCAACAGCAACTTGGGTTTTCTTGTCTCAAAGTCCAGAACTTTTTTCCACTTAGAAAAAAAATCTGTATATAAACCAAAGCGTAAAACCCTACACCAGCCTGTTACAGATTCTAAAGAAAGTATACCATCTTAATGAAAAAATTTAAAGTAATGCACCTAATTAAGTAGCTACTTATAATACTCCAAAAGCCATGAAACCTATCTTGATTTGGGTTCCCCCAGAAGTGTACTCAGAGAAAGGATTCAAATGCAAGTAGTCAATTTGAGAAGTGATCCCAGAAAACAACAGTATGGAAGTAGAAAAGTGGAGGGGAGCAAGAAAGAGAGAGGGAAAAGAGAGAGAGAGAAAGAGAGAAAACAAAGCCAGTAAAGTTTGTTATCAAGCCAGTTACTACTGTGGGCATCTGAGGCTTCATTTCCCTGGAAAGCTCTAGGAGACGGTACATAACACACTCCAGAATTATCTCAACTGTAGGAAGCTGGGTATTTATGCACCAACATCCTTTCTGCCACTGGCTTAGAACTTATACCAGAAGCATTAACTTTCAGAACTTCTGGTCTGTCCTCAATGCAAGCCAATTTGTGACCATAAAAAAGACCTCTGGCTGGGTGCATGTCTGCATTCTTCAGCATGTAAAGTGAGTAGCAAGGAGATATGGCCAGAACACTGGCATCAATTGCTACAGTACCCAGCTTGAGCATCTTTTTCTGGGTGACCAGCATATTACATACTAGTCTATGAGTACTTGGGTACTATTACTATCCCCATTTTTATCAGATGATAAAACTTAGGGACAAAGAAGTAACAAGGTCACACAGCTGGAATTTGAACTCAAGCACTCTGATTACAGAGTCCACACCCTTACCCATTTTGATATGTCACCAACACTATGGCTATGGCTGGTCAATCCATATGAAGAATAGTCAAGGAGCTTGGGGAGAGGTTCTCCTTAGGGCTCTGAGAGAAGGGATGGTGGCTCCTTCCTTATCAATTCTCATTGACTCCAAAAAAGACAGCCTCTGGTGTTTGTGGACCTTGCTACCACAGGTCAGCCAAGACAATAGCATCAGAAAATGAAGGCCTGCAACAAAGTCATTTCCCTCTCACTTGCTTTCCACACATTGTCCACATGGGAACCTCTAGATTTTCCAGAATTTCTATTCAGAATCTAGTATTCAGGCAGTCATTTTAAGACACCATAATTTTCTTTTTTTAAAATTTCATTTCTTTTCAGCGTAACAGAATTCATAGTTTTACACCACACCCAGTGCTCCATGCAATGCGTGCCCTCCATAATGCCCACCACCTGGCTCCCCCAACCTCCCATAATTTTCAATAACAGTTTCGATTCTATGAGCCTCTAAGCCTTTATCCCCACAGTGCTGTAATAGCCTAGGGATGGAATTAGTTTGACCAGAGACTGCGAGCAAAGAGGCAATTTAGCTCTATTTCAACTTACTGTGTAACTGTCATGGACACAGCATTAGGCAGGTGGTAATTAGGTACTTGGAGGGGTCTTTTTATTCTTTCTGGCCACAGAGCCATTAAAAACTCTATAGGCATCTACCAGGCAAAGGCATGAATGCTTGTGAGACTCTAGCACAATTTTAGGAAAAAATCACGTATTCCAGGTAACCTAATCAGAAGGAACACAGCATAGTAGGCTTCTTTAAGACTATGAGCCTGAGTATCCATCTGAGTTTGGTAAACAAAATTTGGAA
>PISX010017526.1:0-43147 GCA_004024625.1 Mellivora capensis
ACAAGATGGGATTGGGAGGGAGACAAACCATAAGTGACTCTTAATCTCACAAAACAAACTGAGGGTTGCTGGGGGGAGGGGGTCGGGAAAGGTGGGTGGGGGAATGGACATTGGGGAGGGTATGTGCTATGGTTAGTGCTGTGAAGTGTGTAAACCTGGCGATTCACAGACATGTACCCCTGGGGATAAAAAATTGTTTTTAAAAAAATAAAAATTAAAAAAAAAAGAAAACCCAAAAAATCAATTGAAAAATACTTGAAGAAAGAAGAGTTGGGTGAATTTCTCCAGTTATAAAATAGAATACGGAAAAGACTTTTCTTTATGAAATTAAAGAGCTGTTCTTAAAACTACAAAAAAAAAAGCAGGAAAGAATACCCAATGGGAAAAAAATCTCTTCAACAAATGATTTTGGGAAAATTGTACAGCCACATGCAGAAGAGTGAACCATTTTCTTACAACATATACAAAAATAGACTTAAAATGGATGAAAGACCTAATGTGAGACAGGAATCCATCATAATCCTAGAAAAGAACAAAGGCAGAAACCTCTTCAACTTTGGCCACAGTAACTTCTAGTTAGACATGTCTCCAAAAGCAAGGGAAACAAAGGCAAAAGTGAGCTATTGGGATTCATCAAGATAAAAGCTTTTGCACAGCAAAGGAAACAGTCGAAAAAACTAAAAGGCAACCTACAGAATGGAAGATTTTTACAAATGTTTTATCAGAGAAAAGGTTAGCATCCAAAATCTAAAAAGAACTTATCAAACTCTTCAAACCAAAGAATAAATAATCCAGTCAAGAAATGGGTAGAAGACATGAACAGACGTTTCTCCAAAGAAGACATGCAAATGGCCAACAGACACATGAAAAAAATGCTCCATATCCCTCAGCATCAGGGAAATACAAGTCAAAACCACAATGAGATACCACCACACACCAGTCAGAATGGCTGAAATTAACAACTCAGAAAACAACAAATGTTGGCAAGGATGCAGAGAAAAGGGAACCCTCACACTGCTGGTGGGAGTGTAAGCTGGTGCAGCCACTCTGGAAAACAGTATGGAGTTTCCTCAGGGAGTTGAAAATAGAGCTACTCTAAGACCCACCAACTGCACTACTATGTATATACCCCAATGATACAAATGTACTGATTTGAAGGGACACCTGCACCCCAATGTTTATAGCAGCAATGTCCACAATAGCCAGACCATGGAGAGACCCCAGATATCCATCCACAGATGAATGGATAAAGAAGTGGTATACACACACAATGGAGTATTAGTCAGCCATCCAAAAATTGAAACCTTGCCATTTGCAATGATGTGGCTGGAACTAGAAGGTAGTATTCTAAGCAAAGTAAGTCAGTCAGAGAAAGACAATTATCATATGGTTTCACTCATATGTGGAATTTAAGAAACAAAACAGGAACACTTTTTGCCTGTGTAGAGGAAGGGAAGATGTAATTAGGTAGGAGAAAAACCATAAGAGAACCTGAACTCTAGGAAACAAACTGCGGGTTGCTGGATAGGAGGAAGTTGTGGGCATGGCATAAGAGGGTGATGAGCATTAAGGAGGGCATGTGATGTAATGAGTACTGGATGTCATACACAACTGATGAATCACTGAACTGTACCCCCAAAACTAAGATACACTATATGTTAATTAGTTGAATTTACATAAAAAAGAAAATGTTTCTAGCCCAAGGAATAAAGATGTTAGTTGAAAAAAAAAATTCTAAGTGTTCTTTATTTACTCAGGATACACATCCCTTATCAGATATGATTTGCAAATATTTTCTCTCATTCTGTTGATTATAGTTAGTTGTCTTTGATGCAAAAAATTTTATATTTTGATGAGGTCCAATTGATCTGTTTTTTTCTTTCTTATTTTGTGTTTTTGCATTTTATTTCAGAAACTTCTACCTAATTCAAGGTCACAATATATTTTAAGATGTTTTTAAAGTAAGCTTTATGCCCAATATGGGGCTTGAACTCACAGCCCTGAGATCAAGAGTTGCAATGCTCTACTGACTGAACCAAGCAGTCATCCCTCTTTTAAGATATATACATATATATGTTATTATTTAATTTAATATTTAATAATAATAATAAAAATATTTTTTGGTTTGCAGTAACTTTAACAGAGAAACTAGGCTGCAGTAAGTCTCCATGATTAGAGTAGATAGTGGTTATCTTTCCAAAAGGTTGCCAGTGCACAAAAGTTAAAAACAAAGCCCAGATATCTTCTTTCCTGGTTCTCCCCTGCAACACCAGCTCATGATGTGAGATGAGAGATTACACCTGGGCAGAGGCAACATTCTGACAGGAGACAATTAAATGATCATTGAAGAGAATGATGAAGTTAAGTTCAGTTATCTACTCTCTGATATTCTTTGACAAGGAAGGTGAGGCTATTGGATAAACTGTAAATTATATTCTTCATTCTTCAAGTAAGTAAATCCTATAGGATAGAGTTGATGGTCAATCAAGCAGTACAATAGGATGAAAATCTAGGCTAGTTATAGATCTTTGTGCCTAAAGAAAAGAACAGCAATGATAAAGGAGTAGAGAGGAACATTAAAATGCCTGAAAGTATTAAAAAGAAGAGCTTTTTTTTCTTAAATAAGACAGGAAACAGCATCTTTTATTTTCCTCATGCAATGGCAGCACACTTGCTTGTTTTCATGAAACATGATTTCCAAAACAAGGTCTATTGATTGATAAGCTTGTTCAATCACAGAAGGAAAAACATGAGGCTGAATGCTAATGTTAGAAATAAGTCTTCTCACAGAGACCCTTTTTTAATATATATTTTTATTTTCTTAATAAACATATAATGTATTATTAGCCCCAGGGGTACAGGTCTGTGAATCGCCAGGTTTACACACTTCATAGTACTCACCATAGCACATACCCTCCCCAATGTCCATAACCCCCCCACCATCTCCCTACCCCCCTCCCCCAAGCCACCCTCAGTTTGTTTTGTGACATTAAGAGTCTCTTATGCTTTGTCTTTCTCCCGAGCCCATCTTGTTTCATTTATTCTTTTCCTACCTCCCCAACCCCCCACGTTACATCTCCACTTCCTCAAATCAGGGAGATCATATGATAGTTGTCTTTCTTCAATTGACTTTTTTCGCTAAGCATAATACCCTCTAGTTCCATCCATGTCATCGCAAATGGCAATATTTCATTTCTTTTGATGGCTGCATGGTATTCCTATATATATATATATATATATATATATATATATATATATATATATATATATATACACCACATCTTCTTTATCCATTCTGTTGATGGACATCTAGGTTCTTTCCATAGTTTGGCTATTGTGGACATTGCTGCTATAAACATTGGGGTGCATGTGCCCCTTTGGATCGCTACTTTTGTATCTTTAGGGCAAATACCCAGTAGTGCAATTGCTGGGTCATAGAGTAGCTCTATTTTCAACTTTTTGAGGAACCTCCATGCTGTTTTCCAGAGTGGTTGCACCAGCTTGCATTCCCACCAACAGTGTAGGAGGGTTCGCCTTTCTCCACATCCTCACCAGCATCTGTCATTTCCTGACTTGTTCATTTTAGCCATTCTGACTGGTGTGAGGTGGTATCTCACTGAGGTTTTGGTTTGTATTTCCCTGATGCCGAGTGATGTGGAGCACTTTTTCATGTGTCTGTTGGCCATTTGGATGTCTTCTTTGCTGAAATGTCTATTCATGTCCTTTGCCCATTTCTTGATTGGATTATTTGTTCTTTGGGTGTTGAGTTTGATAAGCTCTTTACAGATTTTGGATACTAACCCTTTATCTGGTATGTCATTTGCAAATATCTTCTCCCATTCTGTCAGTTGTCTTTTGGTTTTTTTAACTGTTTCCTTTGTTGTGCAAAGCCTTTTGATCTTGATGAAGTCCCAATGGTTCATTTTTGCCCTTGCTTCCCTTTCCTTTGGCAATGTTCCTAGGAAGAAGTTGCTGTGGCTGAGGTTGAAGAGGTTGCTGCCTGTTGTTCTCATCTAGGATTTTGATGGATTCCTTTCTCACATTGAGGTCCTTCATCAATTTTGAATCTATTTTCGTATGTGGTGTAAGGAAATGGTCCAGTTTCATTTTTCTGCATGTGGCTGTCCAATTTTCCCAACACCATTTGTTGAAGAGGCTGTCTTTTTTCCATTGGACATTCTTTCCTGCTTTGTCGAAGATTAGTTGACCATAGAGTTGAGGGTCTATTTCTGGGCTCTCTATTCTGTTCCATTGATCTATGTGTCTGTTTTTGTGCAAGTACCATACTGTCTTGATGATGACAGCTTTGTAATAGAGCTTGAAGTCCAGAATTGTGATGCCACCAACTTTGGCTTTCTTTTTTAATATTCCTCTCACAGAGACTCTTGTAGGTACTATTCTCATGCTGGATCAGCAGAGGTGCCCCAACACCATAAGGTGCTTCAGTTAAGGCTTCTGAAATATTGGTTGCAATGGCATGATTGACAGGGTTATTTTGGGAGGGAGGCTATGTCTTTCTTGTACACGTAAACTCTTTTGGAACAGCTGGAGTTAAAGATGAGCAGGAGTTTGGTTTTGAGCGACAAAGTTTCAGACACCAGCCACAGATGCCTCTACCCTATTTCACTACATGTTCTTTTCTGACAAACAGATTCAATGGTTGAGTGTTAATTACTGTGTTTGAAAGAAGTGACCTGCTCACAACTATCCACCCTCCTTCTCCCTCAATGTGAATTTTACAACAGCAGATGCTGTAGGCAGGAAGGTTGTCTGTGTTCCCTTTCACCAGGGAAATTACTTTGGTGACCTGGTGAATGGCATGGGCAAGATAGCCCACGTTGTCCAAGGTGAACCCTGCCACAGAGATGTGGTCATCCTTTGTCATGTAGGTGGAGAATTCCTTGGTCAGCCTCTCCACCTGTTCAGGCTTTAGTCCTGTGAAACAAAACATGCCAATATGGTCAGTGATGTGCTGGCAGTAGTGGGGGAAGCCCTCCTTCTTGAGGCTGGAGACCACCTGAGTCCACATGCTAGTGATGTGGTGGCCCATGCCTGTTACTTCCTGCAACCATTGTTTTCACATGTCAGGGCTGGTCAGAATGATCAATGCAATCCAAATCCCACTGACTGGAGGGTTGGGATACATGGGAGAGGTCAAGATCTTCAACTGTGACTCCACTCTTTTGGCTTCATCAGTATCTTTGCAGACCACAGTGAAGGTTCCCACATGCTCACTGTATAAGCCTGTGTTCTTCACATGGGATTGGCAGAGACAAACATTAATGCCCTGTTCAATGAAGATGAAGTGGCATGTATCCCAGGCATACTTGTTGCCATCACCACTGGAAAAGCCTTGGTAGGCCATGCCAAAGAATACAAAGATATTGTTTTCCTTCACCACAGTTGCTATTTCCTTCCATTGCTCAGGGTGAAAGTCCACTCCTGTGGGATTATGGGCACAGATATGCAGAAGAACATTTTGCTGTAGCATTTTTGAAATGTCCTCTGCAGTGCTTATGAAGTTACAGCTGCATGTCTTGGGGTCTTAGTATCAATAACCATGTAACTGCATGCCAGCGTCCCTGAAGATAGGTGTATGATTTCCCTAGGATGGTTTGGGCAGAAAGACATCTCAGCTGAACTTAAAAAAAATCTTTGCCGTAAACTGTCTCTAATCCTCAAGGTCCTGGTTCCAGAAATGGCCTGCTTAGTGACATACTGGCTACTTTTCAAGACATCATTGTTCTCACCCAGGGCTAGTTCTACAAATGCCTTACAAAATTCAGCAACTCCCACAATGGACAGGTATTCTTTGTCTATTTTTTTTTTTGCAGCAATCTTGGTCTTTGCCTTCTGGATACTAGGGAGCACATAAGGCTTTCCATATCATCTGGGTAGGCACCATATTCCATATTTTTATTTTTATTTATTTCTTTATTTTGTTGTTGGTGTATCTCTTAAAGGCTTCTGTAACTCCCAGGATGGGCTCTGGGGGCCCCGTCTTCACATGTCTACATGGATCCATCAGAATCTGACTCTGGTAGGAGTCATAGCAGTGAGGCCTGGGTGGAAAATAGTGGCAACACAAGACAGGATGCAGCTGGAGTGCAGGAGGGCTATGGTGGGTGGTGAGAAAGCAGAGGGTAGCTACAGGAAGGAGCAGCAGGCACAGACACCTTTTAAAAGATTTTTATAGTAATTTATGTTTGTATAATGTGTGAGATAGGGGTACACACTGATTCTTTGGTGAGTGGAGGTCCAGTTGTTCCTTAGCCAGTTGAAAAGACCATTCTTTGCTCTGAATGTTTTTAGCACTCTGGTTGAAAATAAATTGTCCATAAAGGTGAGGGTGTGTGTGTGTGTGTGAACTTTAATTCTATTACATTAATTTAAATGATATCTTTAAGTCTCTTCCATGTGATAACTTTAGCTTAGTAGTAAGTTTTGAAATATGGAATTATGAGTCTTCCACCTCTGTTCTTCAAGAACATTTTGTCTATTCTGGGTCCATTGCATTTTCATATGAATTTTAGGATTAACTCATCAATTTCTATAAAGCAACAAGCTGGGATTTTGATATGGATTGTGCTGAATCTATATATTACTTTGGGGTATATTGCCACCTTAAGATCAATATTAAGTCTTCTGATTCAGGAGCATGGGATTCTCTCTACTTATTTAGGCCTCTCAAAATTTACTTCAACAATGTTTTGCAGATTTTGCAATATACATTTTATATTTCTTTTGTTAAATTTGATTCCTAAGTATGTTATTTAAATTTTTTATTGAAGTATTGTTGATACACAATGTTATAGTAGTTTCAGGTGTATAACATAGTGCTTTGACAAATTTATACATTATACTATACTCACCATAACTGTAGCTACCATCTGTCACTATACAATGCTATTATAATACATTGACCATATTTCCTATGCTGTACCTTTTAGCCTGTGACTTATTCATTCCACAACTGGAAGCCTTCACCGATTTTGACCACCTCCTCTCCCTCCTCCCTTCAGGTAACCATCCATTTGTTCTCTGTATTTATAGGTCTGTTTCCTAAGTATGTTATTTTTTAACATTATTATAAATGGAATTATTTACTTAATTTCATTTTCTGGCAGTTCATTACTAGTGTATGGTATTAAAATTTATTTGTGTAAATTGATTTTGTATGCATTAACAATGTTGAATTTGTTTATTAATTCTAATAGCTTTTTGGTAGTTTCCTTAGGATTTTATATATACATGCTCATGTCATCTGAACATTATATTGTTTTAAAATTATTTATATATATCACAATAAAACTAATATATATTTTTCACGAGCTTACTTTTATGAAAGCACAACATCCAAATAGTTATTTTGTACAGATTAACTATAAGTTCCTATTATTCATTCCTTCACTCCTTCATTCCTCCCTGCTCTCTCCTATCCCTAGATATCTAAAGACTCACTTCTGAGACCACTGGAGGTTTGTCCCAGACTAAGCGGAGAAAGCCTGCATCATTTCCTGCTGTTTCTGGGAGAAGGTAGGCATGCAGCTTGCAGAGGGTGAGGGAACTGCAATGGAGATGGCGTTCTGAGTTTCTTTGGTCCTGGCCTTCCCCACAATCAGTTCATCATTCACAATGCATAGACTAGAGAAAAGTTGAACCCTTAGACAACTGGAGAAATGGACAAGCCTACCCCCAACAACCCTCTTGCTCCCATTGCCACTCAGCAACCAGATTCCTTTCATACCCCTTCTGTGCCTGATCTCTGGATTCCTTGGCTGGTACCTCTGGCCCCCCGACAGAGATCATTTTTGGAGGGATTGTCTACCAGCTTCACTAGATTTATAGATTTAATTCTAATGTATTTACCTTTTACAGAGACACAAGGAATGGATACTTCAATCCTCATTTTCAAAGTAAGACAGTGAGTCACTGAGGTATTATAATTTGACCAAGGTCACTCAGCTAGCTAGTGAGTGTTGAAGTCAAGAAAAGAATCTGGTATTCTGACTCCAGAGTCCACATTCTTAACCACGATCCTAGACCTCTCCTTAGATCTACCTGTTGGCTTTCCACTGAGGAAACCTCTAGGCTGTACCGCTAGATTCCTACACCATTGTCCTCAGACTGGGATGGGTTTTTGTTCCATGTTGTACCTACAATACAGCACTTACCTGGAATTGCTATCAGAAGTCAAGGTGAAGGTTAGGGTGAAAGCATGGACAGAACCTTGAGAATTTCTTTCTACTTCAATGAGAACAAACAGCAATATCCCCTTAGAGTTGTATATATTTTTCACACAAGCAGTATTCCCCTTTCAGGGACTTACTTGATAGTCTTGCAGTACCCTGATGGGAGCCAGACAGGGACAGTTTTTCACTGGAGATAGGAGGGTGTTTCAAGGACTGAGAGGGTAACAGTAGAGATAATCAACTCCCAGGGGTAGGACCCCCAACATGTATCAGATCCTTTGACAAATACATGTTCACTTCATTCATTTTTTAAAGCAGTGCAAGATAAGCATATTACTAGCCTGTTTTGCAAATGAGGAAACTGAAAGTTTAGATAATCAGCTCAAGGTCACCAAGTAAGGAACTGAGATGAGAACTATAAAATGCCACAGCCTATGCCTCTAACATGTGAGCTGTGTTGAGTTAGAAAGGCATGGAGTTGTGTCAGACCAGGATAGTCTGGGGGCAAGGTGGGGATGGGAGAACACAAAGGAATCAAAGAGGAAGGGAAAGGAAGGGAAGCGAAGGGAAGGGAAGGGAAGATGAGGGAAAGGAAAGGGAGGGGAGGGGAGGAGAGGGGAGGGGAGGGGTAGGAGTAACTTGGAAAGCTGGGAAAACTGGGAGGTAGTCCAGCCAGGGGAAGGATATAGTGAGATATCTGGGAAGGGGACTCTATAGATCCGTACCTTCCTTAAAAACCCCATTGACATAAAAACAGAGCATTGTTTCCTGAAAGGGGAGAACAGTTACTAAGGCTCTCAATATCCTTCTGAACCTCTTACCCACTTCTGACTTTCTTGGTCTGCCCAAGGGAGGAAACACCTGTTCACCATCTGGATGCTCAGGTCCACCACATAGGAGTTAAGGTCATGCTGAGTTTTAGGCAACATATCGAGGGAGTCAACAATGTCATATTTTGCATGTTTTAGCACCTGAACCTGCAGGTTTGTGGAGGAAACATAAAGAAACCTCAGGCCTTTGGCCCCTGTATATGTTCTTTTCATGCCCCTTTTCCCATGCTGATCTTCTTGCTTTTCACATTTACCAGGGTTCTTGACCTTCTTAATATCCCTGCTGTCCTTGAAGTATTCTTCCAAGCTGTTTCTAGGGGCAAAAAAGAGGAAAGGGAGGTGGTGGTTAGGCAGTGTAGATGTTTCCAGGAGCTGATCTGTGTTTGCTGGGGAGAAACATGGCCCAGGAGTAGAGTCTGAGCTGTGATACTCACAAGGTTGCATCTTCAAGGTTGAAGGGAATGGTCAGGGAAAAGCACCCCTCATTGTGGTAAGCACTGAGAAGATCCTATCAGTCTCCTGAGTCATAGATCAAGTAATACATGAAAAGGAACAAAGATAATAAATAGGCTATCTCTGTAGTTTGGGCCCCCATGGGGACTTGAAAGCTCCCCTCAACCCACGAGCAGACTTTTGCTTGGGTGGCCCATTCCAGCCCTGTTCCATCTTATGGTCCCAAGGGTACTTACTGAAGCAGGAATTGAAGGATTAAATTCTTAAGAATCTCAGATCCTTTATAGCTTTTCTGGAATCAAAAGACGCCTTGAAACTATGTGGTAGACAAAGACTCCCTTGCAACATTCCAAATCATGCTTGGTTCATCCTTACAGGGCATTGGAGGCTTCAATGCAAATTACAGTTCTTGTTGATAACACCTGGCCATCCTGAAGAAGGGAAGAGGAAATCAGAAGTGCAGACCACGGAGGTTGCAATAGATGAAAAAGGGCATGTATAGACACAGCAGGAAAAGGGGCCAGAGGTCATGGGTGAAATGGCTCCCAGAATTCTATCAGCAAGACTACAGTAGGAGTCTTCAACATAGGATCCTGTAAGTCTCTATTATTATATGCAAGTTTGGGTAAATAGGTAAATGACTGTGTGTGTGTGTGTGTGTGTACATTTTCCAGGAAGAACAGTCATGCTCTTGTCAGGAATCTATATACCTCAATGGGCTAAGGGTCAGATACAAAAATATAACCTGTATGAGTCCCCAGAAGCTTCAGGGCTGGTGTGGAGGTCATCAATGTTAATAGGAGGAGACATTGATGAATGTAGGCACCTACAAGACATAACAATTTGGAGAAGCAATCCTTGATGGCACTGTTCAAGACCAAAAATAGAAAGAAATGAATTGCAGTTTAGGTTGTAAAGGTTCTCCATCTTTCCTTCCTCCTGGGTAACTCCCACCTAGACTGCCCTGACTCCCTTCTTCAGTGCCACCAAAAGCCCAGGCTCCAGGGCTGCCTTCCCCTCCCCATCTCCCTTCCTTCCTCCAAGTCTCCACTAATGGCTCCAGAAAGAAAAGGGAATGGGGTGGAAAACGTGCTCTGCTACCTCCCTAGGGGTGTAGCATTCTGCAGGACCATGATACCCCCCAGGGATGGCCCAGAATGTTGGGGCAGGGAGGTGAGTGAGGCAAGACCCAGGAGGCAGGGAGGGAGAGAGATGTGGATGAAGACAGAAGAGGGAGTGAAGGTAAGAGGGGAGATGTAAGAGAGACGTAGGGAGCAGAGACAAAGAAGGAAGAGAAAGCAAAGCAAATGGAAGGGAAAGAAGCTCTACCCTGGTGGTGGGAGTCAGGGAAGAAGAGAGAAGGAGAAAATGGCTCCCTGGCTGCAGCCCTTTCCTTCATCTGCCCTGGTTGGCCCTGGCACCCAAGGAAGGAATGGAAAACATGCAGGTGTTGGGCTGGGGGTCTACTGGTGCTAGCTGAAACTTAGTCACCTGTGTGCGCTCAGTCTGAGATGGGGATGGGGAACAAGGCAGCCGTGGGAGCAGGAGACCTTCTCCAGGAGTAGAGGATGAAGCCCCAGGTCAGAATGGAGCTTAGGGTGTGGGCACCCACTTATGATCACCACCTTCCCTCCTGATGGCCCCAATGCACCTGTGCTTCTCTCAGTCATTTCCTAGCCTGAAGGATTATTGTTGTGTCAGGCTGCCCAATGCTTCTCTGAAGGACCAGTCAGGATGATGTGATACATGGAGGGAAGAGAGGAAGAAGTGCATCTGAGAGGCCTGTCCTCTCTCCTCAAGCACCTCTGCCTTCTACCTTCCATTCCTGCTTCAGAAAGCCCTCTGCCCATTGACAGTCACCCATTTATGGCTCACTGATTCAGGCAACCCTGATTTCTCCCAGGGAGGGCCCAGTTCCTAACATTGGGCCAGAGGAACAGGACCTTGAGGAAGAGCCTCCCCACCCCTCCCCAGGACCTCGGCCCTTTGCATGGGGCAGGCAGCCTAGAATTAGAGAGGGGACCCATTTGTTTCTCCTCTTGGGGTGAGGAGGGAAGCCCCATCTCAGAAGGGAGTAGGAAGGCCTGTCTCATCATGAAGCCATGGGCTGGAGGACCCTTGTCATTTCAGGTATTAGCATCTGGCTCAAGGTGATCACTTCTGGTCCTGGAGAGGAGGACCCGTGCTTCCTGGAGCATTCTCATGGGAAGAAATGCTAGAGACAGTTGGGTGCAGAGTGGGGAAACAGCCCAGACCAGAAGAACAAGTGAGCAGGTCATTGGAAGGAAAAGACCTCTAAGCACAGGTAAGAGAACCAGAGAGAGGAGAGAGGAGACCCCCTCCTAGAGGGGGTAATTCAGGCTCCCAAGTTACAAAGTTCCCCAGGAGGGGTGACAGAAGTTACTGCAGACATTACATAGGTGGACTGGTTTGGGAAGATGGCACACAGAGGGTTCTCTTTCAGCCACAGCTCTTCAAGCTTCAGCCCTTTCATCTTGCCTAACTCCCAGACTGATGGTACCTGAAAAATATGGGAAAGAAACTAGAAAAATGTCCCAGGAATAGACACCTGTGCCCTCCCTCCTGCTCTGGTATCTTCTCCTGACTCCTGTCATCATTCTGATGAGCACTACCACCCACTGTCAACCCCAACTTTAATCTGGCTCTCTCTTCCCAACTCATTTTTGGAGAGGTTGAGGATATTTACTGTGGGGACCATCTGTATAATGTCAGACAAGCCATCCAGCTGGTACAGTTTGTTCTTGCACAAGTTCAAGGACAAAAGTTTTGGGGGAAGAACTTAGAGTGACAGTTACTATCCATGGCCTCAGAGACAAATCTTTCCTCTACCCCCTGTGTTCCACCCTGTACCATAATACCAGCAGTGGACATAAGGCTTCACCTCGGGGAAATTCTCTTTGATTATCTGCAGGGTGGCAGCCATGTAGTTTCTTCAATTCAGGATTATATCTATATCATGGTCCATCAACTTTTCAAGAAGATGAGAGGAGGCATCAGAAGACTGAGAGGGATCCAGGGCCAGCACCAACATTTCCCTCATTACCATTCTTCAGTCTCCCTTCCAGGCAGACCCCTAGAATAGCAGTTATTTGCTATCAGTTGCACCTGGATCAAAGTGGAGTTTATGGAGGTCAAGAGCTTTATGGGAGATATACAGCATTTGCTCATGGTCAGCTGCAGGGAAAGATGGTGAGAGCCACTGTGAGTCTATCATGGTGATAGGGAAAATTGGGAGCTGGGGGAAGAAGAGGTCTGGGTATGGCATACAGTGGGCCTTGAGACTTCATTACCTTTAGCTGCTCCATTTCATCTGGCTCTAATTTATTCTGTACAGTGTAGGGTACAGCAGAGGGATTGAAATGCATAGATAGCTATAAGAAGGAGAGGTGGAGTAAGCACTAAAAACTCTCATTTTAAGATGACTGGCCACTGGCCTGTCTTGCTGCACTGGAACTAGGCATGGGTAATACCCTCAGCACATACCTTTTGATTTTTCTCATCACAAATCTTGTAGTTGGTATCATTCAATGCAGAGGCAGCACTAACATCCTGAATAAAGAACTGGGCTTGGTCTTTAAAGTAATGGAACTACAGGGATTGAAGGCAACAGCAAGTGTCAGAGGTCAGTGGCCCCTGCCGTGCTATCTCCCCCTCTTCCCTGTGCCCGCTCATCTGGCTTCACCATCCTCTCTTACATTGACCATGGCAAAGGGGACACTGCAATGGCTTTGTATTGAATTTATTAGCCATGTCTTGTTATAATTTATTCCATATGGAATCTAAGGATGAAAAGAAGGGATGGGAGAGAAGGGAGACAACAGGGCATTAAGACTGAAGAATAGACCCAAACTGGTGTTCTATTCCAACCTTCCACTGAGCTTTAAAAAGGTTTCCAATGTAGGGACTATTGACATGATTTTAACTTTTTTCTTTTACCAGACATGGATTTTTCTAATTTTCCATTCTCCGTATTTGAATATTTAGCTCCCAAATAATCAAATTTAGATATTTAAAATGATTTTCCTTTAACAAGGTTCCAGGAAATCCTATGTATTGTAAACCCTACATGTTCCTCTGACAAGGAATTTAAAGAGTATATACCTCCACACTCAGCTGGAGCCAAACTGTGGCATCTGGTGAGGAGTTGCTCCATATCCTCGGCAGTAGTTTCCCCTTTGCCTTTAGTCAACTTCCTGTGACCTCCCTTCAGTCAACCTGTTCCTTTTGAATTGTTTGTGTGAACATACCCTTAGATGATCAAAAATGTTAACTCCTTTTGTCCTCAACAAAGTTCCTAGCATCTCTATATAAGACCAACACAACTCCCGTTGATCTGCCTCTCCTGCACATTCCCCATTTTTTTGGTCAGGATACTTACTGTGATCCTGAACCAGCCCCCTGAGCTTCCATTCTGTGTGTTCTCCATATCATTCTCTGGAAATATTCTGTCTTGGAGTTCATTATGCCATTTCACACTGCTTTGTTGGATTGGAAAGTAGAGAGAGTGTTGTGGAGAAGTTGGTAGAAGGGAGTGTCCAATATATAGAAATGCATAGAAATGCTACAAAACTTTCTATATACTCTCACCTCAATAATGCCAGACCTACAATTAGAATTGCTCAGTTGTTATTCCAGTTCTATTACTCCTCACTTTCAGTGAGAGAAGAAAAATGCTATGGAGAACAAAAATGTTTCAGAGTCCCAGGGGGTGATTGTTGTAAATTAGGCTGCCTGATCACTTACTATCTTATTTGGGAGTCTTATTGGGGACACCTCATTGCCATCTTTCCGTTGTCCTCCTGAAGATGGGAAGGATGAAGCTCATATCCACATGTTCATAATGAGGATTCCCTTTGCCAAAATTACCCCAGGAAGAATCTTTGCCTTTATTTTTTTAAGGAGAGCTACCATCATTTTTATTTTAAATAAAAAATAAATTTAAAATGAAATTAATTTCAAAATTAAGAAAAAACATACAAATTTGAAGATACATCAGTGGTCTCATACTATATACCTCATCTTGGTCTAACAGCATGGTGAGGATGTCATGTGAAGTCATGTCATGGCAAGTGAAGTGTCAACCTGCCTGGATAGAACAATCATACAAACCCCACAAAACAAATTTCTCTACCTGTCTAGATATGGGAGCTTTATCTGACAGATGGCATAATCAGGGAGGAAATCATGAAGTAGAAGGTAACTATGTAGAGCCATTTAGAAAATATAGTGGTATTCATAAAGAACAGAAATATGAACATTCATGAGTTATACACTAGAAAGGCATCTGAATCTTACCTTCTTTCAGACCTCTTTAATCTAACAACTTCACCACAACCTGGTAGGCAACCTCTCTCTCACCTCCCAAGTCCAATAAACTATGAAGCTGATTTCATTAACATCAGCAAGCTGTACTTATTTTTAGTATAGTACAAGCTTTAATGTCAGGTGAGACTGATGTAACAGCCTTCTAAACTGTCCCTCTCCTTTTAATCTTGCTCTCAACAATATTCTGAAGTATCCGGAATGAATTTTCTTTTGTTCAGCCTGACATGTTGTGGGAAATTGACTGCAAGCCGACACGGTCCTCCCAGTCAAGGGAGTTTTGCCAAGGGCTATCTCCCTCAATCCCAGCAGTTCACTCACTATTTGATTAGGCTTACATAAGCGCTCTGGGTCAAGCTGACATGGTCCTTGAGCTCCTCTGTAAATATGCTTGAGTAAACTCTTTCTTTTTTTTTTTAAGCAAGGCCATGAGGTGTGAATTGTGGTCCTCTGACCTTGAGCTCCTTGATAAACATTCTTGTTATTGAGCTATAAAATAAAGTCTCTCATGCATGTTGGGGCTCAACTGGGTCATCAGCCCATGGAGACCTCCCGATCCGAGCTTTCTGACTCTTGTTTTTCTTAATTTCTCACCATTCTCTCTTGGTCTTCCCTGGGACTTCTCATGCTGGTCCACGACAAAATGTCCTTCAGCTCAGGAGACCATTATTTCTAACCTCTAGGGTTTTTTTTTATTTTTTTTTTAATTTGACAGAGAAAAAAGAAATAAATTTAGAGTTTTGTTTCCAGTACTTGCAGATGAGATAAATTGGACCAAACTTTCAACTAAGAACGACTAGAAAAGTGTGAAAAATCATTTAAAATAAAATACTATTTGAAGGCATCAAAGAGCTTGCAATGCTATAAGATGCTATGGAGCAAAGATCAGAGGGTAAAAGAAAATCCAGAAGGCAATCCCAATGTTTGAGGCTACTTCTCTTTGAGCAGCAATTGATGATTCTTAAGGTGACACATAAAATGCTTAAATGCTGGCAAATTTGTGACAGACTTTCTACAGAGTCATAAGGTTAAGTATATAAATGTTGAAAGTGGGGCTTCCAGGGAGAGGAGATCCTAGCAAACCACTCAGGCTTAAGTAGGGACCTCCAAGAACTATAGAAGGCAAGTAAGGGCAAATTGAAACTAGATCAGTCCTCTAAGGGACTGAAATCCAGATTGATAATCTCAACCACCAATGGGATTAAAGGTATTTGGAGTTGTTTGTTGCTGTCTGACAGTTTATCAGGAAAAACAAACAAATGAAAAAAACTTTTTTCATGAAGAACAATAACTGCATTTTAGGACTGAAGTAAATAAATCACGGTGTATTACATATAGTTCCCCGAAAAAAATTAGAATAACTAGTTTAAAAAGAGATAAGATAGGGGCGTCTGGGTGGCTCAGTGGGTTAAGCCTCTGCTTTCAGCTCAGGTCATTATCCCAGGGTCCTGGGATCCAGCCCTGCATCAGGCTCTCTGCTCAGCAGGGAGCCTGCTTCCCTTCCTCTCTCTGCCTGCCTCTCTGCCTACTTGTGATCTATCTGTCAAATAAATAAATAAATTCTTAAAAAAAGAGATAAGATAATATGATTAAAAATCAAGGAATAAAAAAAGACATTAAAAAATCCACACGAAATCCAGATAATGGCATTATTAGATGTAAACTTTAAAATAATCATGCCTATAATTGTCAAGAAAATATTAAAAATTGAAAATTTGGCCAAGAATTTGAAAATATAAAAAAAGAATGAAAATTCTAAAACTCAAAAACACAATACCCGGAATTAAGAACAATTACAGTATTAGCAGTGTAAGAGGCACACTGAAAGGAGAGTCAGAGAGATAAATGAAGGGTCTGAAAAAAATATCCAGAATGAAGTATGGAGAGACAAAATGATGAAGGATATAGAAAGAGATGGAACAAATTTAAAAGATATTCAGTAAATATATTAAACATGTTTAATTGGAGTCCTATAAAGGAGAAAGAACAGTGCAGAATAGTATTTCAAGATAGAATGTTCAAGAAATTTTGAGAAGTAACATAAGATATTAAGTCACAGATGTAAGGAGCAGTATGTATATATACCAACCATAGTGAGGTATGAGGAAAACCAAACCCAGGTCCATCACAATAAAGCTGTTGAAACACAAATAAAGAGAAAATATTTAAAGAAGACAGAGACAAACAACAGATTATCTTAAAATGAGCGAAATTAAGACTGACATATAATGTTTAAACAGAAATAATGACGGCTTAAAGAAAGTGAAATTCTATCTTTATAGTGCTGAAGTAAAATAACTGCATACTTAGAATTTTGTGTTTATAAAAAACTTATCTTTTGGAAATGGAAGTTAAAAGTAGACATTTTAATGCAAACAAAAGCTAAGCAAATCTGTCACCCAGCCAACTCAAACTAAAGATTTATGTTCAAGTCAAAAAATATGATCTAAGATGAGGGCATATAGATGCAAGAAGAATGAAGAATAATGAAATTTCAAAATATGGTGGAAAATCTAAATGAATATTGACTGTATAATATAGTGATAATTTCTTTGAAAAATTTTATATAATTATATTATACAAATATATTATATAATATAATTAAAATGCAATCAATAAATCAGTAGAAACATTAATAGAATTGAACTATGAAAGATACGAGTGTTATCCAATGAAATGCAAAAGAACTGATTTATGTTAAATTGTGATAAAACAAAAGTATATGTTGCAACCTGAAGAGTAAACACTACAAAAATGACAAAAGAATGTTAAACTTCCAAGTGAAATGGGTAAAAATTGAATAATCAAAAATAATAGTATTAAACACTATGAAATAGAGGAAAAAGAAACTAGAAAGGAAAATAAATATAGGGTAAACAATAAGATAATTTAAACTAAATTATATCTGGAATTACATTATATGTCAATGGCCTGAAGGTTTCGAATTAAAAACCAGAGATCATAAACCTAGTTTAGGGGCGCCTGGGTAGCTCAGTCAGTTAAGTGTCCCACTCTTGATTTTGGCTCGTGTCATGATCTCAGGGTCATGAGATCAAACCCTGAGTCAGGCTCCTGGCTCAGTGGGAAGGCTGCTTGAGATTCTCTCTCTTCCTCTGCCCCTCCCCCCATTCTCTCTCAAGTAATTAAAAAAATGTTTAAAAAGCATCTAGATTACAAAAATATTCAATCAAATGCTCCTTTAAAGGGACATATGTAAAATGTAAGTATATAGAAAATTTGAAAAAAAAGATGGCAAAAGATATACCACTTAAACAGAGTCTCAAAGCTGGTATGACAATTCATAAGAGAAAAAAATATACCTCAAGTAAAAACATTACTAGAGAAAAGAGATTACAAATGATAAAATACTTAATTCAACAAAAATATTAATAAAATAGTTTTTTTATTAACATATAATATATCATTTGCTTCAGGGGTACAGGTCTGTGAATCATCAGGCTTACACATTTCACAGCACTCACCAAACCACATACCCTTTCCAATGTACATAACCCAGCCACCCTATCCCCACCCCCCCAACCTCCCCAGCAACGCTCAGTTTTAATAAAATAGTTTTAAATTTTTATGCACCTTTTAATATGGAAATATACATAGCAAAAACTGATAGAAATAAATGGAGAAAATATACACAGTAAAAAAAAATGATAGAATTAAAGGGCAAAATGGACAAATCACAGTGGGAAATTTTCATATACTTCACTGAGTGACAGAATAGACAAAAAAATCAGTTAGATAAAGAAGATTTAAACAACATGAATAGCAAAACTTCCTTAATTGACAATAAAACACTGCATATTACAATGCATGTAACGTTCCAGAATATATCATATATGGGCCATAAACCAAGCCGGGAGAAACCTCGGTGGAGATAATACAATATACCCTGAATTGTTAATGTGAAAATTCAAGGGTAATAGTGGGTTCTGTGTCTCTCCCCTTCCTCTAGTATGCGTTCCAAGAATGTTAATTTCCAATACTTCTCCTGAAGTGATCCTCCTCAGGCCTCAAATCCTGGACCAGAGAGGATCACATGACTCAGAACTTCCACTCAACCAAAGGGAACATCTCAGCTTAGTTACAGCACAGTTATCTCAGCATCACCACAGGAGGGGAAGTTTTCCACATGGAACCAAGATGGGTATGTTAGGGCCCACTCAACCCTTTTCTTCAAAAGTGTAAAAAAGATCCTGGGCCCTTGCTACTCTCCTGCCAGGCCATCTAAAGAGGGCTTAGCTGGGTGTCCTGTGGCTTAGGATTGAGAAGGGGGCCTAGAATCCTCTGCCTCAAGTTGACCAGCTCACCTATGGTGTGATCTGAAGGAGTGCCCTGTCACCACTGTCCTCAAAGGGTGTTTGTGAAGAGAATCGGTGGGGTCTGGAGCTGGGAGTTTGTGGCAGATCTGATTACAGCTCTTGAGGAAAATAGGAGCAGGCCCTAAATCCTTATCAAGGCCACACGAGTAAGATGGAGTTCTTATAGGAAAATTCCTTCCCCAAGGGCATAGAGAAGCGATTCCTGGCAGCCAGAGACTTAACTTACTGTTCTTACTGCCCCCGTCCCCTCAGTTGGCTACCAGCCTAACACTCAATGAACTATTTCCAACCTAGTGATCTCCACAGAGGAATTAAGTAGAATTAGGAGGACTTGATCACAAAAATTTGTAGCTGCAAAGCGAGAAAACTCTGAGCGTCAGCTGTGTCCAGGCTCTGTGTTGGCTGCATTACATTGTGTTCCTTCACGAATTTCTCACAAGGAGACTCTTATCTGTAGAATTGCCACTCTTTGCCCTCGTTGAAGTTGCTAAGGCTTAAGAAAGTGTAGAAAATTGTCTGGAGTAATTCAGACATTATGGGGGCATGTAGACACTGGAACTGAGCTTTATAGAATGGGCATGATCCCACCATGCATAGCTTTAATAAGCTCTCTCAGCGATATATCAGATTTACTTAAGGAGCAAAGTTAAAGATCTGAAAATAGTCACATGGCTGGAAACAACTCCATTCCATATCGGAGAGGTCATACTAGAGTCTGACCAGTAATTTATAAAGGAACTAGCAAACGGAGTTTGGTAGCATACTGGAATGAGAGTAGAAAAAAAAAAAAAAAAAAACCATGCCTTTTCCTTGCGTGTGAGGGGGAAGTTATGTAGAAACATTCCCCCTGGTGGTCAGGGCCAGAATTGTAGCGCTGAAGGTCTGACCGGAAGACTTTGTAAAAGGAGGGAAGGGAGACAGGGGCCTGGACTCTAGTGCATCAGCCAGAACTTTCTGGTATTTTTCATCCTTCTTGCAGCAGTCTCTTCCTGGGTTTCTATGCCCTGAGAGAGGATATCCAACTTCTGGTGAACTGAAAAGAAATAAGCACTTAATAATGTTTAAACATTTGGGGTTAGGGAAGCATTAGGACAAAAACATATACACATATATGTAGATAAACTGTCAAGCTGTATTTTTAAGTGTTTCCCTCAACAATTTTGCCTACTTACAAAATATTAAACAATATTAAATATGTACTTAGGAAATAAAATCATCCTGTATCTTTCATCTTTATTATCTCCTCAACCATGACCCAGAGGTACTCACTGAAAATAGATTGGTGCGCATGTTCTAGATGTGTAAAATAGGTGTTTACCTATCTTAAAATATTTGTTAGGTATTTATATATATATATATATACACACACATATATATACACACGCACACATATATATATACGCATATATTCAATGGTTCATGTGATGTATATACACATATATATGCATATGTATATATTCTTTTTAAATTTTACAATCACATAAAGAATTTTCTGCAAATTGGATTTTTCACTCATTGAGACATCTCTGGATTTTCATTTCTTTGGACAATGTGGTTTAGCCTCTGTGAACATTTACTGAACAATCATTTTGTTTTTTAATTAAATTAACTGTTGATATCTTTATCTATCTCACTCCTGATTAGCCAAAATCCTTCATGTATAGGCATATTAGTACAAAGTCTGCAATATTATTTGCATATATGTTCTTCCTACTTCTTACATTTTAATTTTTTATTCTTTTGGAACTATAGAAAGTATTTCTGAATTTTAATTGGATTTATGGTTTAAAAATGACATAGGTCTTTCTTGGAGGGTAAAGTGGGGACTGAAAAACACAAAGGGAATAGGAAGAGAAGGGAAGGGATCAGAGATGCTGGGAGGGTTCTCAGAGGGCTCCCAGCCAGTGGGGGAGGGAGCAATGGGGCATCAGGGGAGGGAGCTCTATGCACATTCACCTTCCTTGAAGACTCTATTGATAAAGAAGCAGAAGACAATCTCCTGAAAGGGAAAAGCACAAGTGCTCAATCACCACCTAAACTCTCTACCCACCTGTGGCTTTCTGGGGCTGCCTGAGGGAGGAAACAGGTACTCACCATCTGCAGCCACATACCTACCATGAAGGAACTGAGGTCATGCTAAGTTTTGCACAGCACACAGAGGGATCCCATAATGTCATGTTTTATCTGCTTCAGCAGCTGAATCAGCCAGCCCAAGGCAGGGAGGAGAAGTAATCAAAGGTCAGGGGTGGAGATACCCCAGGCTCTATGATTGACAGCTTCAAACCCTCTTTTCTCACTCAGTCTTGCCTATCACACACTCACACACACACAGGGGTCCTTGAACTTATTCACATTCTTGCTACCCTTGAAGTACTCATACAAGCTGCTTCTATGAGAAAAAGGAACAGAAAGTGGTGGTCTGGCCAGTGTAGGTATTTCCCACACTGTCTGGTGGGAAGACTCTGGCCCACAACCAGAGTCATGGATCAAGTAGTAACTGTGGGGGAGTAACAAGGACAGTCTATCTCCGTGGTCTGGACCCCAAATGAGATTTCAAACATCCAATCAGCAGTTCTGACCTTGGATGACCTCTCTTGTCACTCTGATGAGCACTACCACGCACTCCCAACTCAATTTTGATCTGACTTTCTCTTCTGAACTTACTTTTGGAGAGGTTTAGAATCTTGATTGCATGGGCCATCTGTATAATATCAGACAGGCCACCCAACTGGTATGGTTTGTTGTTTCACAAGTTCAAGGACAACAACTTTTGGGGAAGAAGAATTGGAGTGATAGTTACTAAGACCTTGGAAACAAATATCTCTCTTTTTTGCATTTCACTGATGTACTCCTTCCCTCCTCTCCCCCATTCTTTGACCTCTGAGGAACTTTGGCAATGTCAAGGAAAATAGTGTCTTGATTTCTCTGGAGGCTGGTTAAGAAAAGTATTCAGCAGAATAAATGGTGTGAGTCTTCATAGAGAGAGCACTAAGGGTGAAAACCAGACCTATATCTTTTTCCAGGATATAGAACTTTTTTCTCTTTCATGTCCTCCAGTCTTATATAGGACAGAAAATACACACTACTATATTTGTGCGTGTCTGAGTGTGTAGTCATATAGATGTACAAAATTGCTGATATTGCTGAGTAGAGGAGTAATCACAATTGGTTTCTTTATATTTTTATTTGCTTTTAAATTTTAAAAGTTTATTGTATTTAATTTCATGATATAAATTATGTCTGAAAAAATACTCCCCCACTTAAATTTTATATGATTTACAGATCTCCAAACATGCAGATATATTTCTAGGAATTCATCATACATAAGCCCTTATTTTCTGAATTTTGTTAATAAAAATGTTAGAAAAATTTAACATACACCAAATAATATAGAACTACACTTTCCAATAAGATAGCCACTAGTCACATATGGCTATTGAATATTTGAAATGAAATCTTACCTGGATTAAGATGTGTTTTAAGTGTAAAGTACATGCCATAAAAAAACTAACACTTATTTTGCATCCACTACGTTCTGAGATGGTATAGTATATTAAGTTATGCTTAATTTGGTATGAGTTTTGAAAAGCCAGTTTTTGGAAAGCTGATAGATCTTATAATTATATAATAATATAGTAATGTCAAAATATTTCTAGTTATTCCAGACCCAACACTTTTCTTCGATGCCACTAGTTCAGTCAACAGACCTTTAATGGGCATTTTTATGTTTGGGGGATAATACTCTGGTGACAGATATAAAAATGACTAAGATGTGATTTCTACTCTTGGTGGAGTTCAGAAAAGCATGCACAAGGCAGGTACCTAAACACATAATGTCCTTATAGAAATTCTGCATTCATCTTGAATTTTCTTTTTTTTTATCCTACATTCTCATAAGCAGCATGGGTCTAATAACATTAACCAAGAGTTTTGGAGTCAGATTGAAGTATGTAAAAATGCTTTCATGAGGTATTAATCCTAAGACTTTAATGAATTGCAGAACCTAACTTCTATGGTTGCCATGAGGCTTCATGTAAGAGTATTTGCAAATTTTTACCTGCAGTACCCTGTGTGAAATAAGAACTTGGAAAAAAGTTGGTTCTTTCCTTTCTCTCCCTGATATTTCACATAAATTTTGTAATTTAAAATACTTTTAAGAAGATGAAAGTCCAGATTTATGAGCTACAGAGTAAAATGTCCAAGGATGAGAGCTTAATTGCTACTCTTTTAATTACACAGTAACTGGGAATGTGAATCATCCATCTAAAGAAACTACATAAATTTTATAAGTTTTGTTGTTGTAGGAGGGCATTTCCAAGCTGGTCTAATGATGTTATTTAGAAAATAAACTTGTATTATTTTTTTTCTTTATTTTCCTGTTAACTAAGTCTCCTCTTGTTTAGACTCTGATTAGCAAAAACTTTTAGCAAATTTTAAAAATTCATTAAAAACCTGAGAGCCAAAGAATATTTGAGAAAATTCCATGGGCTCATTCAGAACTTGCTTATACCTAAGATGTAATTACTAAAAAGTCCTTCTCTTTTAAGTGATTAAAGAATAATCTCAAAGGTGAATTTGGGCTCTAAAATTTTGAGTAAATAGGGTTTTTTTTAAGAGATTAAGCTCTTAGATTATATGGACAGTGAATATGAAACTGTATTCTATCCTTCAGAAATTCATTTCAATGTATTCATTTATACCTTCATTATCCATCAAAGTCTACAACTGTACCTGATCCATGGAGTAAAGCATCTTTTGAGGAGTGTATCATTAGCATTTTAAAAATATCATTTATTTATTTGACACAGAGAGAGCAGAAGAGAGTATCAGAGGGAGAGGGAGATGCAGATTCCCCACTGAGCAGAGAGCCCAATGTGGGACTCAATCCCAGAGACTCAGGGTCATGGCCTGAGCTGAAGGCAGACGCTTAACTGACTGAGCCATCCAGTTGCTCCTGTCATTAGCATTTTTAATTTAGGTTCACAATATTGGTGAATAGGAAATGTTTCTAGCCGATCAAAAGTTCATTACCCCCTTTCACCCCAGCCTAGGATAAGGAATGAAATGCAATGTTCTATGACTTTTAAGTGTACTTTTAACTAAAATTATTATTTGTTCTCAGTCTAGATTCTTAATCTAAGCTCATCTTAAATTATTTCTTACACAAAATTCCTGGGTTGCTTTGGATAACCAGTCATTCAAAGATTAACATTAAAAATGGTAGACAGAGGGACACCTGGGTGGCTCAGTTGGTTAAGCAGCTGCCTTCAGCTCAGGTCATGATCCCAACATCCTGGGATCGAGTCCCACATCAGGCTCCTTGCTCGGCAGGGAGCCTGCTTCTCCCTCTGCCTCTGCCTGCCACTCTGTCTGCCTGTGCTCTCTCGCGCTCTCTCTGACAAATAAATAAATTTAAAAAAATGGTAGACAGAGTCAAGTTTGGACAACCCTCTCAAAGAAGCTCAGCTAAGGTGAAGAAACTGAATTAAGAGAGAATAAGAATAACTAACATACTAGACACTGCTCTAAGTGTCATACACAAATTCTTTTAATCCTCATAATTATCCTAGGAAGTAAGTACAATTATGTTGTACTATGTTGCTGATGAAGAAAGGCGTTGTAGTTTCCCAAGATTACACTACTATGAAATAGTAGAGTCTAGTTAAAAACCTTGGGTGGGGGTTGGGAGGTTGGGGGAGCCAGGTGGTGGGTATTATGGAGGGCACGCATTGCATGGAGCACTGGGTGTGGTGTAAAACTATGAATTCTGTTACGCTGAAAAGAAATGAAATTTAAAAAATTATAAAAAAAAGATTGTAAAAAAAAAAAACAAACCTTGGGGTCAAACACTACTTTACAAAAGCTCTGTGTGAGACAAATTTACCTTGTGCCTATCCCCAGAGATTCTGATTCAATTATTGTGAGATAGGATTGGAGTAGAGTTCAGTGGCCCACTGAAGTCAACTCCTATTGGCTCATGAGATCTGGTTAGAAAAATTTCAGGAATTTTACCAGCTGATTTAATTTACTATTTCACATCGATAGGGTAAGATTGGTCATCAGATAACTGTACCCCAATATTTATAGCAGCAATGTCCTCAGTAGCCAAACTATGGAAAGATCCCAGATGCCCATCAGCAGATGAATGGTTAAAGAAGGAGATGCTGTATATAACACACACACACACACACACACACACTGAAATACTACTTAGGCATCAAAAAATGAAATCTTGCCATTTTCAATGATGTGGATGGAATGCTAAGTGAAATAGGTCAGTCAGAGAAAGACAATTGTCATATGATCTCACTCATGTGTGGAATTTAAGAAACAAGACATAGGATCATGAGGGAATAGAGGAAAAAATAAAACAAGATGAGAACAGAGAGGGAAACAAACCATAAGAGACTCTTAATCATAGGAAGCAAACAGGGTTGTTGGAAGGGAGGAGGGTGAGGGGATGGGGTAATGAGCACTGGGTGTTATATAAGACTGATGAATCACTGACAACCCCTGAAACTAATAATACAGAATATGCTAACTAATTGGATTTAAATAAAAAATATATAAAAAGAAAAAAGAAAAGGAAAAGGAAAAATAAAATAAAATAGGCCATTGTGGGGGTATTTATACCACAAAAATCAACAAAGGCTATGTATCAGCCTCTTCTACAGAACAGTTATTAAACATTTAGCAGCAGACCACTGGGTAGAAATCAGGTATCAGTATTTTTTAAAACTCCTCAGGTGATAATAAGATGTACGTGAAATTGTAGACCCCTGCTTGTAAACTATTAACTGTCATTTTTTCAAGGGATGACATCAGAGGGGGTAGAAGATGGGATGCTCACCTTTTACCACATAATTTACTTGAGAAGCACATACATTTCTTCCATAAAATAATATACCAAATTTAAAGATACCAACAAAGATATATCTTTTTCAAGATTGCCTCTGCCTTCTACTTGTAGATATAGAAATATCAGCTGATATTAATTTATGTTATGGCAATTGTATGGATGTAGCAGGTGATCAAGGGATATTCTTTAACATAGTCTATAAAGAAAGGTTGAGTAGCAGAGTCAGTTTTTTGAGGAGCCAATAATGGATTCTGATCAGCAGATAGAGTACACCTCCAGTAGACATTGGCTTTGGTTAGGAGATGAAGATACAGAAAAGTAGGCAGTGAAATACAGGGAGATCTAATACTAGGGAACTATAGTCCAGAAATAAGAGATTAGACTTGGGATTACTGGCAAGAACCAGGAGGAAACTTGGTCATGAAAGAGTTTGGTCCTAAGAGCAATGGAATTAGAAGAAATATGGGTAAGTAAGATTGAGCCAATTTCGTAGAACTGGAAGACAAAATCTCAATTAACTAAGCCAAGATTAAGTGAGGACCAGCAACAAATGTGGCTTGATAATGAGCCTTAGTTTGGATCACAGCTGTAGGAACAAAGATGTGGCTACCAGCACTAAAATTATGTGGAAAGAGAGTGGCTGCAATTTGTTACATATAACTTCAGGTCAGCAATTATGATACTCCAACAATCATAGTTTTACCTTAAGGTGCAACTTCACTGCACAGACCATAAAGAAAATGCCACTGCAAATGGTCAACAAAATGAGGCTGCATCAACCCCATTACACTCCAGCTTTTATGCAGCAAACATCCTTATTTTGGTCTCACTTCATGATTTTTAGCAAATACCAACTAGTGTAGTAAAAGTGAATAAATAAATAAGAAAGGGTAGGTAAAAACAGAGCAGTATGGACTTGAAAGATAAAGAATATAAATCATATAAAAGCCAGGATATAGAAGGGATGTTATGGCCTCATTGTGTTCATATAACAATGAAGTCATTCTTAAATTTATGATCCACACAGTAGAGGAAACTTTTGGGATTGTAAAGGGACCCCTAATGCTGACATCCAAGAGATATGTTGATAGACAAGCAACTTATTAAATCTTATTGGTGAAATTTTTTCAGTAGTCTATACAGATGCATCCTTTGAATGCTGACACATTTGGTTAAAGGTAATAAGTGGTAATAATAGATCAAATAAACTTACTAACTGCAAAAGCTCAAATTTATGGAGTTTCTTGGGGACAGGCACTCCAATAGTGCCTACCCAATCCTACCACAATGTAGATATTCAATAAATTTTTATTGAACTGAAAGAACGGAGTGTGGCAATCTGTATTAAAAAATCATTAGAGCAGACTTAAGATTGTTAGAGTAAAAGTTTCAAAAGGAATTTACTTAGTCTTCCAGAGAGGGTTCTTGATGAAGGCATTTTAGTTACTGTGATATGTTAACTGGGCTAGACTATAGTACAGTATTCATTTATTAAACATCTATCTAGACATTGGTGTAGAGGTATTTGTAGATGTGGTTAACATCTGAAATCTGGTGACTTTAAATAAAGATTATTCTCGATAGTGTGGGTGGGCCTCATCCAATCTACTAGAAGGTTTTTTTTTTAATATTCATCTATTTATTTTTAGAGAGAAAGAGACAGCATGTGAGTGTGTAGGGGGGTGGGTAGGCACAGAGGGAGAGAAAGAATCCCAAGCAAGAAGACTCTCGGCTGAACACAGAGCCCAACGGGGGGCTCAGCAGCAGGAAGGGTGGGTTGCTAAAAGTGGGGCTCAATCCCATGACCCCTAGGTGGACCTGGGCCAAAACCAAATAGGATACCCAACTAACCAAGCCAATCAGGTGCCCCGCTTTTTTTTTCTGAAAGTTCTTAAGGGCAAAAACTCAGGTTTCCCAGAGGAAGAAGAAATTCTGTTGCAAGACTGCAGCATTAATTCCTGCATGCGCCTGTTGGCCTGCTCTGTGGACTTCAGACTCACCAGTCCCCACAGTTGCATAAGACAGTTCCTTGAAATAAATGTAAATAAATAAAACTCTTTGAAAGAAATATATCCTACTGATTCTGTTTCTCTGGAGAACCCTGACTTACACAAGTCCTTGGCTTAATGCTTAATAGGATAATATGTACTACAGATCTTTACAGTCTTTTTGAAATTATATTCTCTCTCCAGTAGTTTAAATATTTGACTTGTTTCATGTCATATATTGACTTATTTCCTTATTAATTTAATGACATAGTTCTCTGAAATCCAGTTTGCAAAAATTTATTTTACTTATGGTAGGTTAGTTTAATTCCTCCTGAGATTTTAAAATATCTTTTTTTGTTTTCTTTTTATATTTTGACAACCCAAATAATCAAAAAATGTCTTTAGTCAATTTTAGGACACAACTGTTTTATTATTCCTAAAAAACATTTAAAATTTAATAGCTTTCTATATATACTAGCGAATTTTAAAGTTCCTTGACATTTTTTGGCATTCTTTCAAGCATACCCTTTTCTATTTCATTCATATTAAAGATTTTTTGGCTAATTTATATAAGACAATTTCTGTGATGGTTAATTTTATGTGTCAACTTGACTGGGCTTAGGGACACCCAGATAAGTGGTAAAATATTATTTCTGGGTGTGTCTGCAAGGGTGTTTTTAGGAGAGATTAGAATTTTGATCAGTAGACTGAGTAAAAATAATTGCCCTCACCAATGTTAGTGGGCTTCATCCAATCTGCTGAGGGCTCAAATAGAAAAAAAAATGCAGAGAGAGGTCAAATTTATTCTCTCTGCTTAAGCTAAGACATTCTTCTTCTCCTGTCCTTGTCATTGGTACTCCTGGTTCTCAGGTCTTTGAAACTGGACTGGGACTTATACCATTGCCTGCTCCCCACCTCCCACAGCCACCCTCTGGCCCTGGGTTCTTGGGATTTCAGAATTTGACCAGAAGCTCAACACTGGCTTTGCTGGGCCTCCAGCTTTCATTTAGTAGATCGTGGAACTTCTCAGCCTTCATAATCACATAAGTCAATCCCTCATAATAAATCCCCTACATATCTTTCTATCATCTACCTATCTGTCCTATTGGTTCTCTTTCTCTGAAGAACTCTGACTAATAAAGGTATCAACAAGAAGTCTACGTATACAGATGCAGGTGTGGATAGGTGAAGTGATGTGGTGGTAGAAGTCAGTGAAAGTTCACTTTTGATACCTACAATTTTCTAGTAAAATAGAAAGTAACAGAAAAGTTGGGATGGGGAGGTGGTGTTGGGAGTTTGAGGAGAGAGGAAGTATGAAATCATAACTTAATACATTTGGAAAGTTAAGGGAGAGGAGGCCTATTGAGCAATTGAGTAATTTACTGGCAGCATTAAGGGCCTGGTTGAAGTTCATGTTAGTCAAGTTAAAGTTAGTCATGTGGTTGTGCATTTTCCTCCAGCTAGGTTTAGCTGTGTGGGTTCAAGCTCCTTGAGGTGTATTTGGTTTAGTAATGGTTATGATTTTGCCAAGGAAACAATACAAAGTGAGAGAGGGGCAGGAGAGTACAGGGTACATATTAACTGAAGACTGAACATAACATTTAAGCTGGGGAAAGAGGGGGGAAAATCAATAAGGGAGCAAGGGATGATGAAATCTGATAAGATCTATGGATTGGAGATTTTGGTGAGTTTGAAAGAAGGTGGGGTTCTGAGTGAGCTGAAAAGAAAGGAGGTGATAGTTAGAAGGAGGAATATTTGAAATTGAGATTATGGAGAAGTTGCTAAAATAGCTATGACAGGGCCCAGGGTATGACCATGTGAGTGAGTAGCTGAGATGGGGTTAAAGACAATGTCATGAAGGATAAATGTTCAAGGAACTGAGGGAGTCAGTGTGTCAGAATGGTTGTTCTTGAGCTCACCAGGAATTAGGACAGTACTACTTCATTGAGAGTGACCACATTCCAGGAGCTAAAATCTTCAAGAAATAAGGAGAGATGACAACATTAAAGGCTAGTTGGTGATAAGCTGCCAAAAGCCAGCAGTTTTTAAAGATGTGAGGCAGCAATGAGAAGCAAGAAAGACATTTATTCAACCTTCAGGTTCTGTGGTACAGTGGTGGTGTGAAAGAAAAATCATATACTTCTCTTCAGTGGGCTTGAGGGGACACAGAGTCCTCAGAGTGAGAGTCTGGTTTCTGTTGGAGGAAGACAATAAAGGACACATTTAGAGAAGAGGTTGAGGATATAGGGGAATTACTGAGGGTGCATTTTGTTTTAGGAATAGGGAAGGGGTGTGAGAAATAAACTAAGGAAGGGATGTGGTCACAGCTTTATGGAGGTTAAAATGAAGGATTTGAGGGGTATCATGGGGGATCTCAGGGTTCTTGTGGTAACTGGCATACATGAAGATAAACATCATTATTAGGTGAATTCTGATGGATTCTCGGCAGAGAGATTCAAGGCAGATTTTGAATTTTGGGCTATGGTGGAGTGGTTGGGTGTCTGGAACTTCCTGTTGACCCCAAGTAATGTGGAAATTCAGTCTTACACGTGGAGCACTGGTCCACACAATGTACCCTGTCATTCTTAGAAACAGATATTGCATAAATCAGTAATGATAGAAAAATAGTCTAGAAACTGTACTTCACATTCAAGATTGGACTGCCTCTGGGGAAGTGGGAGAGTAAATGGACACAAGGCAAGGGTCAAGGGAACCTCAGTTTTTCTATACTATTTTTATTCTTTAAAAAAAGTAAATAAACCAAGATGTTAAAAACATTCAAACCTGAGTCATGGAAACATTGGTGTTTATTATATTTAGTGTCTGGGACATTGTAGGCACTCAATAAATATTATTTGTTGAATGAGGGTGGCTTTCTGCTTTAAAAATTTCTTCAACAAACATACAAAACTCTCAAATTAACGCGAAGTACTACAAGAACATAGAAAAAGGAATGAATGGAGAGAAGTGAGAAGGGCTTGAGAAATCCTCATGGACAGAGTGGATGCTGATCTATGCAGAGTATCTTTACCACCATACATGAACCATATGGCAAATATTGGATACAAGCTAAAAACATTGTCCTATCTCCATCTTACCTTAATGTTCTAAGGTTCTGTGTGAGTATCCAGAAAATGACTTTGAACATTCAGTCCTTTCAAGTAACTACTGGATCCTCACTTTCCTCCCCCAACATGGACACTGGGTGGGTGCTGCTGTCCCAAATTTCTGCTCCATCACAGATGTATTACTTCAATCTATAGACAGGTATTTAGTGTCTTCTGTGGGCCAAGCAAAGTGCTAGGGATTGGGAGATAAATGATGAATAGCCTCAGTAGATCCTCCTGTGATTACCCTAAACAGACTACTACCACGTTCAGTGGCTGAGAAAATTGAAAATGTGACTTTTACATAGGAGAGCACCACTGTGACAGAAAAGTTTAGCCGTGGGGGTGAATGACTGAACTGCCCACCCTCTCAAGGAGCTCCCCTCCTCCACGACCTGGCCAAGGATTTGAACAGACGCCACTGAACATTATTTCTAAACCATTGTTTGGTTATCACGGAGTACTTAGGCTCTATGGCTATAAAACCCGGTTCCAGACGTTGGAACCTAACGGCAAGAAAGAAGGGCTTGCTTATTGTAGAGGCCCCAATTATATTGGAGGAGTGAGTAAACTTGGGAAGGAGGGAAGTGGATCCTTAGCAAGAAAATAGTGGGAGAGACCGGGGTGGCAGGCAGGCAATCCCTCGGCGAATCAGAGAAGGCTTGGACAGTGTCTGGGGAGGTTGCTCCAGTATGACGTCATCAAGACACTGATGCAGGAGAGAGGTCCTGAGCAGAAGTGAGACAGTGGACTAAAGCCTACAAGACGAAAGCCCGGGGAGAGAGGGAGTTGGGGGCAGCGAAGAGGAGGGCCTGGGCGGAGCGGGGTCAGCTCCGCGACTTATAACTGCTGGGTGCCACGCGGGAAGGTTAACCTCGTCCAGTGTGTGGAGTGGCGTTAGTCCAGCCGTCGTCCTTTCAACCGTCTTCAAGCCATCAGGTGAGGACCTGCCATCCCGGCGGAGCCAGAGTACTATGGGGGCAGGAGGACGCAGCGGCTGCAGGGCGGAAGGGGTCGGTCTCTCGGGAACTGGTGGGGCTGGGTCGGGACTGGGGTTTTCTAACTGCACCTCCCGAAGAGTCCGCGCCTAAGTCTTCTTCGGCGCAGCCTCTGTGCGTTGCAAAGTCCTCCTAGGGTGGGTCCTTGGAGGGCCGGAGGGGGCGGCCTGTCTGCGGTGGCTGCACGCCCGAGAATGAGAGGAATATGGGTGCTGCCGGGTTTGGACCCTCTGGAGCTGGCCCTTTGCGTTCTCCCTTACTGTGGCCAAAAGGGGCTGTGCGCCCAACAAAGATGATGGTAATTTTAAAATGTAAGCGAAGTGCTCCTGACAAAATGGCCCATGCGCCCAGCCCTTTATAATTTATTTGTTAGTCCCTGTTTTCCTACCTCTGGAGATGGGCGACTGGTCGCTCATCAGAAGGTCTTGGGGTGACCTCGATGGAAGGGAGGCATACTCGGGACTTCTGGCTGTTTGGGGACCTCTCCATTCTAATCCGGGCACTAGATGTGTCTTAACCCCACCAGAATGGGACCAGGCACGAGCTGGACAGCTTTGTTTTCTGGTCTCTAGGGCCTTCAGTTGTCTCTGCTCAGATAAATCCAGAATAGTCACAGGGCACCCCATCTCCTAACCTCTCCTTATGCAGAGAAAACATGATGAAGTGAAAATCAACTCTATTTGGTTTATCCCTCAGCTGAAGTCCTTGGTCTGATCCTAATTAGCTGTGTCTTCTAACAGCATTTACAAACCAGTGCCAAAAGGAGCTAATATGAGACATGTAATTAGTTATAACTGGATTAAATCCTCTCCCTCTCTTATTGTGGCTCCTGAATCTATCTTTGGGCAGATAAAATGGAAAGAAACTAGTGCAACTTATGCCACCCTTTTTTTTTTAACCCTTTTTTAACGCTGCTTCTTACTCCCCAAGAAAAATGCCCCAAATTAATTAAATGCAATATGAATTTGCTCAAATAAGTGCTGTCTCTTGTTACAAAATCATTAGTTGGTTAAACACAGTCCTTATTTTTCTTCTATCTCTTCTTATGCTTCTGTCACCTCCATTTGACCTCAGCTCTGATTGTAAAAGAGTCAGACATACTGACTCTGGATTTTAGAGCATCTTGGTTTCTAGTGCATCCTGAATCAGGCTTTTACTGCTTATCAGAAATGGGGCAGTGATGTGTAATTCAAAGTATTCTAATAAAAACATGACTTTTCTAAGATGTGTGCTGTTTTCTTGTTGAAAATCAGCAGGCAAAATACGCATTGATATTAAATATGAGAATTATTGGCTGTGATTCCTTAGTATGACATTAGTTCTGCTGATTTTAAGTTAAAACTTTTTTCAGTCTTTCTTTTAGTCAAGATGAGTGATAAGCCAGACTTGTCTGAAGTGAAGAAGTTTGACAGGTCAAAACTGAAGAAAACCAATACTGAAGAAAAAAATACTCTCCCTTCACAGGAAAGTAAGTCATGGGACTGGGGGTTTCTAGTGGAGAAACACAATGGTGAACATTTATAGGCTCAGTAAATAAACTATTCCAGTAAATTTTGCCACTCACTAAGCAATAATTAGAGTACCATTGTATTTAATGCAACAGTTAAAAATATCAAATAGTTGTTTTCTTACTTCAGTTATATAAGTGGTTCTCACATGACAGACCCAAGAAGTAATGGGAAAATAAAAATCTAGTTTCTTGTTGGAAAATTACTAAAAATCTTATTATAACTAATCTTGGAATATTAGACTAAGGACTAGAAAAGTCTTAGTTTTGTCCACTTTATGGTTATTAGGCATTTTCTGCATCTAGCAGGTTGGGTCCATGATTTCATTCCTAAAGAACAACACAAGCTGCAGTATTGGCTTTCTCTACCTGATTGACGAGATAGAGAAAAAGTTTAGATTTGGGGGGCACTCAACGTTCCCAGACTCCAAAGGATCAGATTTGCCCTTGGAAGTTACAGCCTGATAGAAAAACTCCAAGCATATTCACAAACCTGAGGGGCACTTTTTGTCATGTCAGTGTTATTTGATAATGCAGTTAAGTCAGAAGTACCTGAAAGGGTATAACTTCCTAATTATATAGTGATAGATAAATCTGAGGAAAATGCTTCACTTCCTCTTCAGTCTCAGAATAATCTATGGAAAAAAAGGCAATAGCGTAAATCTGTCTCTCATATGAAAAAAAACCATGTAGTTGATGTATGTTCTCATAAATGTTCAGGTGGTTAACATGCATGCACATGCAACACAAAGACTCAGCTGGGGATTTGTGGTTAGTGCCTTAGCCTTCTAAATTTAAGGCAGATATGGCAGGCTTCAATAACTTGACAAATAACTCTTGGAAGAAAACTGAACTTACTCTTAGGAATATGCCTTCTTAATGATTTTTTTGTGTGTGTTTGTTTTTCCCCCCAGCTATCCAACAAGAGAAAGAGTGTGTTCAAACGTCATAAAATGGGGGTCTCCTGCCTACACCAAATTTCAACATTGCTTAAGTATCTCAGTTTGGGGCTTGTTTTATATAAGCCTACATGTTTGTAGAGATTTTAGGCATCTTCTGATTTCTTCCCACCTGTATCCCAGCCAATATTCCCTTTTTAAAATTTTCCATTGATACATACATGCCATCTGGAAGGTACTGTCAATAATCTTACCATTTATGACCTTTGTGCATTCCTTGCATCCCCAAAAGTTAAGCTACTTTTAACTTTCTACAGTGGATGAATCTGCTGTTCTACGATATTCATGAAGTGGCATGCATTTGTAACTTCTCAGTTTATTTTCATTTCTAATGTAGTGATAAAATAATAAGTATAGTCATTGTATTGAAATTCTGGTGGCCCATTCTTGGTGGTCTTCTAAGGAATGAAAGTGCAACAAAGGTACTCTTTTTAGCCAAAGAAAATGGTTTAAAGAAAGCCACTTTAGGAGAATTAGTCACAGGGAAAAGTCTCTCCTTTGTCCAGGTCCAGTGGATTCTGACTTGGGAATGCTAGGTGCTTTTCCATAGAATTGGAATCATAGTTCTCCCATGAGAACCTCGGGAGAGGAGGTAACATGGACTAGCCTCCTTATCTTGGAAGTGAGAAAATGAAAACACAGGGTCTGAAGTGATCTAAGGCAAATTAGAGCTGGGATGTTTAAACTGGGCTCTCTCACTTTCTGTAATGTGCTTTTCAACTTAATAGAAGGAGACCCCTGACACTGGGGTTTGATGGGAGAAAGGGGAAAGAGGCACATGCTAGCACACATCGTGCTAAGCACATCACATCTATCGAACACAAATTCAGATATCTAATACCTGCTAATGACCTGCAACACTGAATCTCTGCTCTCACTCTTGTCTGGAACAGAATTTACTGTCTTCTGAACCAATTATTTTTGGTGTTCATGGTGAGCACAAGGTATGTGTGTGTGTGTGTGTGTGTGTGTGTGTGTATTCCATTCTGCATTCCATTCCTTACCTTAAACAATACTTTTATCAACTTTCAAATTGTAAAAAGCAATCCCTAACATCCCATCAATTAGAATTGTTAACATTTGGGTGTATAACCATCCAAGCTATAGTCTCTTAATACCCATATCTTTTACTACAAAATATTATTCTCTTCATACCTATTTGAAACCTCAAGTATTACATTACCCCTTTCTGATGGATTACATATTTAAATAACCACAGAAAGTGGAAGCTGTTTTCTTTGCCAGAGCATAAACTTCCATAAGCAAAAGAGTATGTGGGACAACTCTGATCAATTGTCAGTGAGATATCACAGTCATGGGGCTTAGTGTAGCTAGAGGATTTAAGACTTGGAAGCAACCATGTTGATCACCAACGCCTTACCTCTTGCCTAAAACAATTATCCAATAGAGTTATTCAACCCCTTGCAGTGAACTGTTGATTATACTTTGCCCAAATCTGCCTTCCTATAACTTCTATCCAACAGTCCTAGGACTGTCTGCTGGAGGCTCACACAACATAGTAATACCTGCTCCAGTATTTGAAGTCAGCTGTTGTATGTCTGTTCCTGTACCTCTGTTTTTTCCTCATGACAATTCTCAGATCCTTTGGATCTAAGTTACATGTATGAGGAACCATACTGTTTGCTGATGTGCCCAAATTTGCTCATTATCAGATCTCTTTGAATCCATATTCTGTCATCCAACACATGTGCTCTCTTTTCAGTATTGCCACTTGCAAATTTGAGAAAGGTGTTGTAAATCCATGATAAATTCAATAACCTCTACATTTCTGCACTAATCCAGCACAAGATTAGGCCCATTTCAAAGAGTCTAAAGGAAAGCATGAATGTTGACAGGTGAGCTGGGGTATACAATTACTTCCATTGTTCAGTTTCATCTGGTAACCATTCTTTACATTAAGGTATTGATTCCACGCTGGGCAGTGTAAGTGCTAAACTGAGTGGGAGCAGATGAGAAATACAAAGACTTACAGTTGCTAAGTGAATACTCCTACAGACACAAGATGAGAAAAACATTTGCCCATCTAGAGTAGTTTTACCCTGTATTTTTAAAAATATAATATGGAGATAGTCACTAGATTCACTTGGCTGTCCAAACAGGGGGAGATTTTTTCTAATAAGCCCATTACGAGCATTGAAATCTAGGGTCCTGAATTAATTTATTGCAAATCTGGAGGAGGGTTATCATCAGGATGGTGACATAGGTTGTTCCTAACTTCAGTGCCCCTCACAAGAAGACTAACCATCCATAGACAAGGCACCATTGTGAAAATCCCAGGACTTGGGGCTGAGGCTGAAGCCTCACCAGGATCATAAAGACCAAGGACTATAAAAGAAGAGCAGTGACACCATTATTGTATTGTTCCTCCCTCAGGATGGTAAAGCAACTGCACTTAGAAGTACCCCCTCAGCTTATGGTTTCTCCAATGGGAAGAAGAGAGCTTTCCTAGTGTTGTGGGGGACACATCCTAGGAGGCCCACTTGGGTCTCATTTCATGGGGATCACTGTGGAAATCTCCAGGTCTTGACCACCAGACAACAGACAGACAGAAGGAGAGCAGGACTTACAACTAGTGCTCAGTCTAGGCAGACAGCATTCTTATCTGCAGTGGTGCCTGAGCAGAGATCTTAGCCATTGGTTTTGCTCATGTGCAAAGTTGAGCTTATGGCCATGTGTCTGGCTATGGAAGTTAGTTGACAGTTTTGCCTAACTTGGGTCTCCAGCTAATGAGCCATATGTACTGTTGAGCACCTTCTATGGCTTTGCCTGTGTAGGAAAGCAAGTTCACAGGCCCAGACAGCAAATTCACTGGCCCACCCAACCAATAAGTATATCCTCTAGTTCCATAGAGTAGGCCATCTGGACAGAGAACCTGGAGAGAAGTGGAGCCCATCCTTCAGTTCTGCTTGGGCATGGATTCAAGTCTGCCATCTTGCCCAATTGTGAAATATAAATCATTAAATATAGCCTTTGGCCTCACATAACCAAGGAGTGTGAACAGTAACCCTGGGTAGTCTTAGATCACATCCTTTGATACTGCCTAGCTGCACAGCCACGCCTACAGCCCTGTCCTGCAGCAGAACCTAGCTTACAGCCTTGCCTGATTGTTGAACATAGTTTACAGCCTTAAACAGGTAGGAAGCCCAGCCAGCAGCCTTGCTCAACAATCAGAGGTTCTGTCTGACCATGAAGACCTGCCTGTGGCCATTTCTAAACAGAGTCCAGCTAGTGACACCAACTGGTCGGAAAGCGTAACTGGATAAACAGATCTTACCTGGCCAGGAATGACTGTGGAATATAGTCTGCAGTCCTTCCCAATTGTACAGTCCAACCCCATGGCACTGTCCTATCAGGCAGCACAACCTGTGAGTTTACCTAAACCGAGGTAATTGCAGAGCCCAGGTAGTGGCCCCATTTGGCTGCAGAATACAACCAGAAGCCCCATCTGACCAGGCAGCCTGTCCACTGGAATTCTTGTATGTGGAACCCAGCCAGTAGGTCTACGTAAATATGGAGTCCAGCCTGTATCATCCCCCTGGCCTCAGAGCATGGGCAGTGGCCTCACCCAAAAAGAGACTGTTAGCAAGACATATCTGCTTATGGATCCTGTTGTATGTAATTCCACCCAGGAATTTCCCTGGTGTAATGTTAAACCAGCCTCCATACAGAGAGGGTAGAGAGAGACTGAAGAAAAAGGCAGGCCACTCCAAGTTAGTAGGTGGAAGTTTTAATAAGCAAAGGGAACTTACATATGAGGCTTCTCTTGTGTGTCAGTAAGAAATGGATCCCTACACGTGGCAGCCAAATCTTAAAAGTTTGTAAAGAATTTCTAACTGGGTTCAGTCACATATATCATGTGGGTGTTCTTAACATGATATCATAATCTCAAGACCATGTGCTTGGAGTGGCCTCCGAGAATGGGAAAGATAAGTAAAGCCCGCATTCCAAGGACAGGGGAGGAGGTGAGACACCTCTGAATGCCTGGGTCCAGCTCATGGGTCAGTTGATGGTCACATCTTTTTGATGACATTCTCCAACTGATGCTATCAGCTGACCCATCCAGTACCCTAAAGCTGAGCTGACTGGTTGAGGTCTTTCTCTGGCAAAGTGAACCTATAAAGTCTGGAAGAGGAGATAGCTTGCCCAATCGTGCAGATACCAATGCAAAGAATTAAGAATCACAGAATTATGTATAAGTACTACCAAAAGAAGGAACTAATAACACTTCTATAACTCACTATAAAGAATATGAGTTGTCTGAAAAGAATTCAGAATAATCCTTTTTAAAAAGTTTAGTCCACTACAGGAACATACAGACAGACAAAATAACATAAGTAAAACAATGCATTGGGGTGCCTGGGTGGCTCAGTCAGTTGAGTATCCGACTCTTCATCTTGGAACAGGTCATGATCTCAGGGTCATGAGACTGAGTCCCTTGTTGGGCTCCATGCTAAGCCAAATGGACCTAAAAGACATATACAGAACATTCCATCTAACAGCCACAGAATACACATTCTTCTCAAGTGCACATGGAACATTTTCTAGGTTAGATCATATGTTTGGTCATAAAACAAGTCTCAACAAATTTAAAAAGATAGATATCATTTAATTTTTGCAATCACAACGGAATGAAACTAGAAATCTGTAACAAAAGTAAACCTATAAAATTCACAAATGCATGGAAATTAAACATTACATTACTGAACAACTAATGGATCAAAATTTTTTTTAAAAGAACTGCACTATTTTAAGACAAATGAAAATGGAAACACAACATACAAAAGCTTACAGGATACAACCAAAGCAGTTCTAAGAGGAAAGTTTATAATGATAAAGACATACATTAAGAAGAAACAATAATCTCAAATAAACAACCTAACTTTATGCCTCAAGGAACTAGCACATTAAAAGGATCATACACCATGATCAAGGGGATTCATTCCTGGGATGTAAGGATGATTCATCATATGCAAATCAATAATTTAATGAATCACATCAATAGAATGAAACAAAAATAATCATTGCAATAGATACACAAAAAATATCAGACAAAATTGAACATCTTTTCATGATAAAATCTCTCAACAAATTGGGTATAGAGAAAATACCTCAACGTAATAAAGGCTATATGTGTCAAGCCCACATGGCATCATATTCAATGGTGAAAGTTTGAAAGTATGTCCTCTATGGTCAGGAATAAGACAATGTGTCCACTCTCACCACTTCTATTCAACGTAGTACAAGAAGTCCTAGCCAGAGAAGTCAGGCAAAAAAAAAAAAAAAAAGAAAGAAAAAGAAAGAAAGAAATGAAAGACATCTAAAATGGAAAGAAAGTAGCAAAATTGTCCCTGTTTACAGAAGACATGATCTTCTACACAGAAAACCCTAAAGAATCCACCAAAAAAACCTGTTAAAACTAATCAACAGGGGTGCCTGGGTGACTCAGTGGGTTAAAGCCTCTGCCTTTGGCTCAGGTCATGATCCCAGGGTCCTGGGATCGAGCCCCTCGTCGGGCTCTCTGCTCAGCAGGGAGCCTGCTTCCACCTCTCTCTCTGCCTGCCTCTCTGCCTACTTGTGATCTCTGCCTGTCAAATAAATAAATAAATAAATAAATAAATCTTTAAAAAAAACAACTAATCAACAAATTGAGTACTTTATGGATGCAAAATCAACATGGAAAAGTCAGTTATGTTTCTATACACTAACAGTAAAATACCTGAAAAATAAATAAAATAATCCCATTTACAATAGCATCAAAAAATGGAAAATACTTAAGAATAAATTTAGCCCAGAAAGTGAAAGATCTATATATTTAATACTTTATTTTTTAAAAAGATTTTGTTTATTAATTTGAGAAAGAGAATGAGAGAGAGAGAAAGAGAGAGAGAGAGAACAAGCAGGGGGAGGGGCAGAGGGAGAGGAAGAAGCAGACTCCCTCACTGAGCAGGGAGTCCGACGTGGTGCTCAGTCCCAGGACTCCAGGATCATGACCTGAGTCAATAGCAGTTGCTTAACCAACCGAGCCACCCAGGTGCCCTATATACATTAAATACTTTAATACATTGAAGAAAGAAACTGAAGTCACAAATAAATGGAAAGATATCCTTTGTTCATGCATTGTATGCATTAATATTCTTAAAATGCCCATACTACTCAAAGCCATCTACAGATTCAATTCAATTTGTATCAATATTCCAATGCCATTTTTCATAGAAATAGGAAAAAAATCCTAAAATTTGTATGGAACCATAGAAGACCCCAAATAGCCAAAGCAACCCTGAGAAAGAACAAATCTGGAGACATCACACTTCCTGATTTCAAACTACATTATAAAGCTATGTAATCAACACAGTTAGTATTGACATAAATACAGACACATAGAACAATGGAACCGAATGATATCCAAGAATCAAACCCATGTATATGTCAACTATATTTGACAAGGAAACCAAGAATACTAAACTGGGAATAGTCTCTTCAATAAATAACATTGGGAAAATCTATAATTCTATGTAAATGGAAAAAATTTTTACCCATATTGTATACTATTCACAAACATAACTTGAAATTAATTAAACCTTAAATGTAAAATCTGAAACTATAAAACTGCTAGAGTAAAATATAAGAAAAAGCTTCTTTTATTGGCCTTTGCAATAATTCCATGGCTATGTAATCAAGACACAAGTAATAAAAGCAAAAGTGAACAAGTAGGGCACAGCAAACTAAAAATACTTCTGCACAACAAAAGAAATAATTAATAAAATGAAAAAGCAATCTATAACTTTGGAAAAAAAGTATTTGCAAGTACATATATGATAAGGGCTTAATATCCAAAATATATGAAGAACTCATTACAACTTAATAGCATAAAGGCAAATCTGATTAAAATGGGCAAAGGAGCTAAATTGACATTTTTCCAAGGAAGATATTTGAATGGCTAACAAATAAATAAAAAGGTGATCAACATCACTAATTTTTAGGGAAATGAAAATCAAAATCACAATAAGAAATCACTTCATACCTATTAAAATGACTATTATCAAAAAGAGAAGTTGTGATGAGCAATGAGTGTTATATACAATTAATTAATTTTGAACACTACATCAAAAATTAGTGGTGTACTATATGTTAGCTAATTGAACAAAAAAAAGGACAAGAGATAACAAGACTTGCGGAGGATATGAAGAAAAGCGAACCCTTGTTCACATTGATAAGAATGTAAATTGACACAGTTACTATGGAAAACAGTGTGGAGGTTTCCCCCAAAATTAAAAGTAGAACTACCATAAGATCCAGCAATTCCATTCCTGAGTATATATCCAGAGGAAATAAATCACAACTTCAAGGGGCTTCCTGAATCCTTCTGTTTATTATAACATTATTTACAATGGGCGAGACATGAAAACAACCTAAGTGTCTGTTGACAGATGAATGGATATAGAAAAATGTGATATATATCACATTTTTCTATATCTATATCTACATCTAATATATAGATAGAATAGAAAATGTGAGATATATATGTGTGTGTATGTGTGTGTGTGTATGTGTGTGTAACACACACACATGCAAAATAAAATATTGCCATTTGTGACAACAGGGATGAACCTTAGGGCATTATGTTAAGTGAAATAAGTCATGGAGAAAGGCTAATAATGTACGATCTCACTTATATGTGTAATCTAAAAAACCCCAAACTCATAGAAAGAGAGAATATTGGTGGTTGCCAGGGCCTGGGGGTAGGTGATATGAGGAGGGTAAAGGTGATCAAAGGATACAAACTTTCATTTATAAACTGAAAGAGTTCTTAGGATGTAATGTACAGTATGGTGACTCTAGTTAACAATACTGTATTGTACATTTGAAAGCTGCTGAGAATGCAGATCTTAAAAGTTCTCAAGGGGCACCTGGGTGGCTCTTGGTTAAGCACCTGCCTTTGGCTCAGGTCATGATCCCAGGGTCCTGGAATCAAGTCCTGCATCAGACTCCCTGCTCAGCGGGGAGCCTGCTTCTCCATTTCTCTCTGCCTGCCGCTCCCCCTTCTTGTGGTCTCTCTCTTTCTCTGTGTCAAATAAATAAATAAATAAATAAAATCTTTTTTTTTTTTTTACATTTTTAAAATTTCTTTTCAGCGTAACAGAATTCATAGTTTTACACCACACCCAGTGCTCCATGCAATGCGTGCCCTCCATAATACCTACCACCTGGCTCCCCCAACCTCCCACCCCCCGCCCCTTCAAAACCCTCAGGTTGTTTTTCAGAGTCCATAGTCTCTCATGGTTCATCTCTCCCCCAATTTCCCTCAACATCCTTCTCCTCTCCACCTCCCCATGTCCTCTGTGTTATTTCTTATGCTCCGCAAATAAGTGAAACCATATGATAATTGACTCTCTCTGCTTGACTTATTTCACTCAGCATAATCTCTTCCAGTCCCGTCCATGTTGCTACAAAAGTTGGGTATTCATCCTTTCTGATGGAGGCTTAATACTCCATAGTGTAAATGGACCACATCATCTTTATCCATTCGTCTGTTGAAGGGCATCTTGGTTCTTTCCA
>PISX010017527.1:0-43141 GCA_004024625.1 Mellivora capensis
ATCCATTTCCTCTAGGTTGCTTAACTTATTGGCATATAACTGTTGATAATAGCTTCTGATGATTGTTTCTACTTCCTTGGTGTTAGTTGTGATCTCTCCCTTTTCATTCATAATTTTATTAATTTGAGCTTTCTCTCTTTTCTTTTGGATTAGTGTGGCCAATGGTTTATTGATCTTATTGATTCTTTCAAAAAACCAGTTTCTTCTTCTAGTTTCAGCTTCTAGTTTCATTGATACGTTCTACTGTATCTCTAGTTTCTACCTCATTCATCTCTGTTCTAACCTTGATTATTTCCCACTTGTGCATGGAGTTGGTTTAATTTGTTGTTGATTCTCCAGTTCTTTAAGGTGTAGAGACAGCTGTTGCATTCTGGATTTTTCAATTTTTTGAGGGAGGCTTGGATGGCTATGTATTTCCCCCTTAGGACCGCCTTTGCTGTATCCCATAGGTTTTGGACTGAAGTGCCTTTATTCTCATTGGTTTCCATGACTTGTTTAAATTCTTCTTTGATCTCCTGGTTGATCCAAGCATTCTTAAGCAAGGTGGTCTTTAGCTTCCTGGTGTTTGAGTTCCTTCCAAACTTTTCCTTGTGGTTGAGCTCCAGTTTCAAAGCATTGTGATCTGAGAATATGCAGGGAATAATCTCAGTCTTTTGGTATCGATTGAGTCCTGATTTGTGGCCCAGTACCACATCTGGCTTCTTGCTCAGTGGGAATCCCACTTCTCCTTCTGTCTGCTGCTTTCCCTGCTTGTGCGTGCTCTCTCCCTCTCAACAAATAAATACATAAAATCTTTTTTATTTTGTTTTATTTTTTCACTGTTCCAGGATTCATTGTTTATGCACCATACCCAGTGCTCCATGCAATATGTGCAAAAAAATATTTAAAATAAATAAACAAAAATTTGGGGACTCCTAATCTAGCAGAGTGCCTATACTACATGGCTGACTGACACTTCCCCACATAGAACACCTCTGCCAACAAGGTCTTTACGAAGAGCTGAGCAAAGAACAAATTGTGTCTATTTCTACTCTAAGGGTCTACTTTGGTGCAGGTACTCTGTGACGGTGAAGTGTGCTCCCAAATAAGCAACATAAATCACCTGGAACTTGCTAGAAATGCAAATACTTGGACCCCACTCCCGACCTACTGAATCCAAATCTTAGGTGTAGAAAGCCCAGGAAACTATGGTTTGCTAAGCCTCCTAGTGGTTCTGATATGAGCTAAAATTTGAGAATCACAGCACTAGAAGGTCATGTTCTTTTCTGCAAGATAAAGAAGCTAAGAAACAATCCAGTGCAATAGCCATATCTGCTCCTACAGAATTGGCCCAGAGAAGGATGTGGAAAAATTTCAAAAACACTCCAGTAGAAGGACTAGTTGGGAACAACACAGCTTTCCAATGAAGCTATCAGGATGAAATAGTAGCAAATTGTATGCTTAGGTAATTAATTAAATTACATTTTTATTTTTTGTCATATAAATGACATGTTTTCTACAGGATGAACCAATTAACATTTGGAGACCATCTGTTCAAAACAGTGATCTTAATTTTAAAATAGTTGTTATTTTCTGGCAATAGTTAGATAAAAGGTCTAAGCACCCGCAGAGGCCAGTATAAAGGAGAACGCATATCCACATATTCCTTGTGGCAGTAAGTCTGAGTCAAGGCCATCCAAAAGTTGCTTTACAGAATCACAATCTGTCAGGACTCTGGTTGTAACTGACAGACACCCAACTCAAACTAGCTTAAGCAAAATAGGGGAAATGTTATAAAAGTGATTCTGACCACATTGAGTTCCAGATCCAAAAGAATGAATAAGTTTTGGTATAAAGTATGTAATGAACCAGAAATAATTTTATATGGCTCAATGAGACCTAGTCAGAAGAATGTTTATAGTTATTAAATCTGATTTCCTAGTTTTTGAGCCAGTCCTAATTAGACCCCTGCTTGCTCGACTAGATCTGAGGAGGAAATAAGCTAGTGAGACATAAAGCCCACTTGTGGCGGTATGGCCTCAGAGGAGAAAGTCCAGAAAAGACCGAGTCCTGCTGGAGGACACTGGAAATGGGGGTGGGGGGTGGGGTTGGGCATGAAACAAGTCTGAGGCCTTCACATAGAAAACCAGGCTCTTTGCTGGTTAGTGTAATATACATCCCATTTGGGTTACATCCTGACTCAACCCCACTTCCCTAATTCTCCTAGGATGGACATTTGGGGACCCTCAGCTCATCCACTGTCTAAGAGAAATCCTTAGAACCTCATCTGCTGTCAGTCCACTTCATCTGGAGGGAAAGATCGCCGAAACCTTGAAAGCATTCTGCCCTGGCACTGTGGGAGAAGAAGTGAGGGTGACAAGGAGTGTGCCACTTCCTTCTCTTAGATCAATACCACTTAATAAATAATTAAGTAAATCACCTCCCTTATCAGCACATGTGGCCTAAAGAATGTTTAATTCACTTGAAACTTGTGAGTAGGTCAAGGGATATTCAGTTAAGCCAGTCCAGTTGTTCTTCTGAAACCCTATATTAAGGAGTTTGGAATTTATCCTCAGGGCAGTGGAAAACCCTGAATGATTTTAAGACGATTGACATAATCAGATATGAGTTTGAGAAGAATCAACTCTAGTTGCTGTGTGGAGACTAGAATTGTAGTGTTCAAGGCAACAGTTGATAGTCATGTTGAAAACAGTCACATCACTTTTAACAGATTCTGTTATCAATGTGATAAACCCAGAATTAACATTTGTTAAAGAGTAAACCTGCATGAAACTTGTTTAGAAGTCAGACAAGCTAATGGTCTATGGTAAAGATTGTCCATTTTAAAAAAGTATGATAGATTATGCCTTTGTTTCACAGAGCCATATTCAAACCTGTGGAGTTAATTACACTGGTTGGCAAGAATCAAGAGTTCATCAGTTACTACGTACTTTGAGTAGCGTTAGTGGAAAAATATGTTCTGATTATTTAATATTTTAAGCTAGTAACCTATATAAAGAAATGTTAGTGGGTCAAAGCAAGGCTCCAAGAACTGTGGAGCTAAGGAAAACAGGCCTCTTGGGCAGAGACTTGTTTCTACATTTCTGTGACTTCTTTCAACCAGAATCATGTCTCAGACCATGACTCTAAATACAGTCTCACTACTGGTTATGAAATCAGGCCTGTGACCTCTCACAAGTGTTTGTCACACCCAGGTATTCTGGAGACAATGAGTTGCTAATAAGAATTATATTTGACCAGTTCTCAGGTCCCAGAGGAGGAGTCCTCACTCCCTTGTTCTCTACAAATCAGCTCATCAAGGTAGATTTTTGGTTTCTTTTTCTTTCAGCTTCCTAATGTTCCTGTCAAATCAGGACCTAGGAGATTAAAACACATTCACTTAAGAATGAAGCAGGCAAGACTGGACCCAGTTTATCAACAGATCTTCTGTAAGAGGTAAAAGATGACTCTCTCCTAAGGAGAGAGAGTGAAAGTCAAATGACTAAGCAGCAGGTAAGAGAGCAGACTGGGAGGTGGGGGGCAGGGATAGGTTGGGTGGGTGATGGGTTTGGAGGAGGCCACCTGTGGTGAGCACTGGGTGTTGTGTGTAGGTGATGAATCACTGGATTCTATTCCTGAAACTAGTATTACACTATATGTTGACTAGCTGGAATTTAAATATGAACTTGAGCCCCTCCCCCCCCCAAAAAAACCCAAAAAACAAAAAACCACTAAGCAGTGGGGAAGACCATGGTATATACCACTGATACTGAAAAATGTTATAAAGATGGCACAGCAAAATTTTCAGGTCTTAAGAAGGAGACTGCTTTGCCAGTGACATCCAAGCCAGCTGCTGCGGCGGCGGGCAAAGCAACCTCACTACATTCTTTGTATGCCAGCCCCTCGGGTTGAGGTCTTGGCCCCAGTGAAGTCAGTTCTGAGCTTTACAAAGGTTTCTAAATCAAGTCCTTCGGAAACTTGCAGTAAAGTTTTGCTCTTCTCCCTTTTGCCCCAAAGTGATGGGAGCTTCAGGCATTTCCAGACCTTCCCGTTCAGCTAAGCCCTCCAGAGGAGGCTCGTACAATTCTTCCTTTTGTTTCCCTCTATCTGTAAAAAGTTCTTGCTTCCTCCAGGACATCTGTGTCTCCTCCCTACTCGAGGAGGAAACTCTTGCCCTCCACCCACACTCAGGGCTGCAAGGGGTAGGTTCACAGCAGGACAACTGGTTTAGTCATGCAATTTGAAATTACTAGGTACTCAAATTAAACTTAGACCAGTGAAATACAAAATGTGCTCTTGTGTTTGGCATTATATAAACTTCTATTATCATAGAATTTAGATTCTTGTAGGATGCCATAAGCCACAAAGAAGGGGAGAACTAAAATCCAAGACCAACTTGCCCTGTCTGAGGTAATCCTGTGACCCTAGTAAAGCCTACCAGTCCAGCAAGGAGTGTCCAGCAGGGTTCTGCAGGGATGAGCTCACATATGGTCTCACCTAGTAACATGCATGCAGATGCTGTTCACACTAACGCTGAACTGGATATATATTTATTTCAAAACCGAGAGCCCTCAAATAGCCTATCCACATGGCAAGCCTGTGATTTCCGATCCTGGAGTATGAAATGGCTCCTTTTCAAATATTTATGAGGACATAAATTTTCAGTTTGCTTTCCCAAGTGAATCATAATTTTTGACGGGAGGATTCATCCAAGGAAATGAAAATATCCCTAGTCACTATTAATTAAAAGGAAATGTACTAAGACGTATATCACTTTGGCTAGAAAGAGCATTCCAAGTCTGAAATATAACAGAATCTGCCAACTCTCATTGGAAGGAGGGACTAATTTGGGCTAGAAAGGCCCTATCAGAGAAGTATCTAGCAAACCTGAGCTTCGTCAGATTTCAGAGAAATTGGTGTAGAAGAGCAAGAGTTAAGATGATAATGAATGCTCTCGGAGAGGTTTTCTGAGACCAGCTCTATCAGGAAGACAGTGAGATACATCCCAACAAGAGAATTCAAGAATGTGGAGGTTTGACAAATCCATGAGACAAGCAAATGGGCACAGTAAGTAAGCACTAAGAGACGGACACAATATTTTGGTCAATCCTTATCATCTGTTGGATGATATGTTGTGTTGACAAACATAGGTTAGACTAAGGACCGAGGCAAACACATGCTAACTCAGACCCTCTCCAGAAGTTGGAAGCAACTTAAGTATTCATTGAAGGATGAGTGGATAAACAAATTGTGGTCTATACATACAATGGAATGATATTCAGCCTTAAAAAGGAAGGAGATTCTGACACACACTACAACATAGATGAAACATGAGGACAGTTTCTGAGTGGGAAAAAAAAACTAAAAAAAAAAAGACAAATACTGTATGATTCCACTTATATGAGGTATCTGGAGTAGTCAAATTCATAGAAACCAAAAGTAAAATGGTGGTTGCTAGGGGTTACAGGGAGGAGGTAATAGAATATTATGGACTGAATGTTTGTGTCCCATCAAAATTTATCTGTTGAAATCCTAATCCTCAATGTGATGGTATTAAGAAGTGGGGGCTTTGGACGGTGATTAGGTCATGAGGGTGGAGCCCCCATCAATGGGATTGGTGTCCTTCAAGAAGAGACCTCAGAGAGCTCTCTCCCCTCCTGCTATGTGAAGATACAGTGACAAGACAGCCATCTATAAACCAGAAAGCAGGCTCTCATCAAGCACTGAATCTGCTGGCTTGGACTTCCCAGACTTCAGGACTGTGACAAATCAGTTTTTTGTTTAATCCAATCTACCCAGTCTATGGTATTTTTGTATAGCAGCCTGAATGGACTAAGACGTGGGAGCTGTAGTCTGATGGATACAGAGTTTCAGTTTTGGAAGATGAAAAGAGTTAGGGAGATTGGTTGCACAGCAGTGTGAATATACATAACACTACCAAAATATATAGTTGAAAATGGTTAAAATGGGTAAATTTATGTTACGCATATTTTACCACAATTAAAACATTTTAAGACATGTATCAAAGTTCATATTTTATGTAGGTGCAGTTTATTATATATCAGACATACCTCAATTAAACTGTCTTTAAAGAAAAAAAGAAAAAATAATAACTCCAGATGAGGTCAGCAGGGAGGAGCCCATTTTGCTTGCATGGTCGGAGAAGACTGCGGTTTCCAGACGGGTGCAAGTAGAATAAGGAAGTTAGCTCTGTGTAGTATTTAATACCAATATTCTAATAAATATATGGTAAAATTAATAGGTATCATAAGGGATATCCTGTATGTTAGACATACTGTTTCTTACCTCCACTGTGGAATATTCATCCAATTTTCCCTTGGTATTTGGAATCAATCATCCCAACCAACACTGTTGAGAAGCCCAAAGTGGTAAGGTGGCAGTTTTAATTTTCAGTTCAATGGAATCATTATTGTATCTATTGGTAGAAGCATTCTTCCCTCTGGAACTAAGAGCTCTAGGCCCACAGAGCAGAAAGCTGCAGGAACACAAAGCAAAAATTTTGCTATTATTAGGAATAAGAGTGAGTGGTAGCGCTCCCATTTCTACCCTTTGATTCCTGGACCCAAGCATCATGGCTATCTGAGAAACAGCTCCAGATATTGGCGGCTGATTCATAGTTTATACAGCCCACTGGAGAACCTTGTCCCAGCCCTGCAAGGTATTGCCACCATACTGGCACCATAACTGCCAGAATGATAGAAAATATAAGCATATCAGTTATCCAACGAGGGGTTAATATCCAAAATATATAAGGAACACTTACAAATCAATAGCAAAAGTTCAAATAACCCAATTAAAAAATGGGCAAGAGACCTGAGCAGACATTTTTCCAAAGAAGACATATAAATGGACAACAGTTGCATGAAAAGATGCTCAACATCATTAATCATCAGGGAAATGCAAATCAAAACCCTAGTGAAATATCAGCTCATATTTTTTAGAATGGCTATTATTTAAAAAAGAAAGAGATTATTGTACAAGAGAATGTGTATAAATCAACCAAGCTCAGTGCCCTGAATAAGAATATTTATTATTATTAATGTTATAAATAATATAGTATTTCTATAAATAAATTAAATATACATGTTCATAAAGACTACAGTTCACAGAGAAAAAAGTGGCAAGAGATAACAAATTCCTGGCAAGGATGTAGAGAAAAGGGAAACCTTGTACATTATTGGTGGGAATGTGACTTCAAACAGCCATTATGGAGAATAATACGAAGATTCCTTAAAAAATTAAAAATAGACTATCATATCATCCAGCAATCCCACTTCTGGGTATATATCAAATGGAAATAAAACTAGCATCTCAAAGAAATAGCTGCTCTCCTGTGTTCATCACATGACATTATGCTGATTGGACCTAATGAGTAAGAATTGTAACTTACAGATTTATTGGTAGGACATCAGTGTATCAGAGTGTGGAAAATAAATCTGACTAAAATTTAGGGGCCTTCCACCTCAGTGCAATTTCAAGGGGTTTCAGTGATATGGGACATGTTGAAATTATCCCTTCTAATGTAAAGTACAAGTTGTTACAGCTGGTCTCTCCTACAACCAAGAAAGAGGTACAATACCTACTGGGCTTCTTCTGAGGGCAACATCTATTCATTTGAGTGTGTTACTTCAGGACATTATCATGTGACCTGAAAAGTTAGAGTGTAATTCCAAGGTCCTTCTTGTTCCAGGAGTTTTCACAAGTTCAGGGACTATCGGCCCTCTTGGTGTGCCATTTCTATTTCTGTCCAATTCCCTTCTGCTCTCCCCATAGACTGCCATTCTCCATTGCTTCTGCTTCCTTCCTAATAACTGAATGTACTCTTGCTGCTATTTTATGATTTGTCTCTCTGAGCTTAAGATCTGCTGGCTCATTGTCAGATCTCTTTTTAGTTCCCTATTAAAATAGGGATGAATTCTTTAAATATAATTTGAGTGGGGGGAGGGAAGCAGACCCAGAAGATTACATTATTTGTGTGAGATTATTTTCAGAAAGCTCAAAGTCAAATAAATAATATATTGTTTAAACATATATTCATATTAATGACAAAACAATTTTTTAAAAAAAATTCAGACCAGTCCTTTATCAAAGTTCTGGATTTTATACTGGTTTGCGGATTTCCAGGTGCTCATCATATTATTACACATTATTGTATGTATTGTATATTTATAGTTTATATAATCATTTCTTATATGTTTGTAGTTTACATATTCACGATAAATATTCTCTTGAATGTGGCAAGTATTACATTAAACACAACAGAGGGGAAGCATTTGAAAAATGAAGAAAGAAACAAAAGGCTGAGATGGGCTAGATGGACCAAGTATGTAGCCAACTTAAATGAGCTCAATTTCCAGGTCAGATGAATTCTGTCCCAGAATGTTAAAAGAATTTGCAGATGTGGTTGTTAAAAGTCTTTAGAAAATCATGAATGGGAGACATGATAGTAAAGCAAAGGGAGTTAAATAAATATCCCGATTTTTTAGAAGCAAGGAAAGGTAGACTTTTTAAAATAATGGCAATCAACTTAATATTGATTCCTGTCACAAATTTCTAATAGATGGGATGTTGGCATTTAGAAAAGAACATTGTGCCCACCAAGAACTTCATGGGTTATTGGCAAATGTAATTTCCTTTTGTTATTGGGTGATCGGACTTGTACCGACTGTGATTAGGCAGGCATAAACATAGTGTAACAATGTCTTTGCAAAACTTTTGATAAAATAACTCCTCTGTTCTTCCTAACAGGATAGAGAGCTATATAATAAAATAGTAGGAATGTGTGGATTTGTTGTTGATTGAGCAATCTAAAGGATATTGGCCAATATCAGCCTGAATGGAGACACGAGTGAGCTCTGTCTCTGGCCACCTTGACTTTCTTGTGCAGAGTCGAAATGTTGGGGGGCGGGGGGAGAAAGCTAACACACTGAGTGTCAGAACTAAGACTAAGAGAGACCTGGATAGGACATAGGTTGAAAACAAAGCCCTCAATTTAGTTTGAAAATGTACTTGGAATAACATGGTTGTGAGGAAGAGCTGAACTAACAGCCACATGTCTGAAAAAGGGATGGTGAGAGGCAGAGACCAGAAGAAGAAATATGTCCTCCTAGATAGGTCAAGGGAAACAGCCTGCTAAGGTTGTTAAAAGAGCTGTAAGATCCACACTCTATTTTGCAAATGGTTAGAACACATCTGGAGTGTGAGCCCAACGGCAGGCACCTATTTTAAGAGGGACATTGACCAACTAAAGAGAATCCTGTGGAGGGCAGGTTGGCTTTGTACGAGTCACACCGAGAGGGTTGAAGGATTGTAGGATTTTTTTTTTTTCTTAGAGAGGAAAAGCCTGATTTGTAATGGCTACTTTTAAATATTTAACCTACTATGATGTGAGGAAGGGATTAGACATATTTAGGCTCCAGATGATCTAATTTGGTTTGGTAAAAGGAATCTTGGAGAAGGTAGATTTTTCTTTCAGAAAATAAAAGAGAGAGAGAATTTTCTAACAAAACCATCCAGAGGCTGAATATCTATCTCTCACAGAAGTAAGTTCCCATACTAGAAGTGATCAACCAGTTCTAGGCGTTTTAGGGAGAATTCCGTCACTGGGCGGAAGATTTCACTAGATGACCATCAAGATCTTTACCAGTGGTTGAGGTTCAGGGATTCTGTACCTATCCTTTAACAAAAACTCTCAACTCTGCTACTGAAATGGTATTAGGAAAACACTATTTGGCTGTCAGTTGACTCCAGGAATCCATCTTAAAAGTATAGTTGCTTCTGGGTACAGGAAGCTTTGAGAAATTAGCATATAACTGTAACCTAATTTATCAAAGATTGGCAATAGATTGGACTCAAAAATCTGGAGGGAAAGAGAAAGAAATAAAAAAATATATTACTTTTATTAACAAAACATGATCATCGTAACTGTAAAGGAATTTTTACGGCAGGAAAAGAAATCACCCTTGCCCTGTTGTCTTAAAACTGATTTCACTTTGACATTTCCTGCATTGGTCCTTCTACATGCTGTTTTTTAAAAATTTAACATGGGGTAGTCAGAAATATTTTGATGGGAGAAGGTTGGGGAAATAGATTTTTAAAGTCAAGAGTTAGCAGCCTTGTTCAGAGCAGAAGAGCTCTAAAAGCTTAGATGTGAACAAAGGAGTAGGGAGGCTGGAGGAGGAAAGGAACTGGCTGGAACGGTACAAAGTGTCTGCTTTTGGGTGGTGATTCGCTACTTGCTAGGCCCTGCCTTGACCAGCGAGAACGGCTGGTCCTTCTTTAGGCAAAACCCATATACCACTGCCTCTAATACGACTGCACCTTCTCTGCTGCTCTGCCTCCAGGGCCTCTTCCTGCAGGGAAGCCCAGCCGAGTGAGGCTCCTTTTATTGCAATGTGACCAGACACACTCCCAGTTCCAGATGTTGCTGGCATCAGTTGAACAAACCTCATGAAAACCATAAAGCCAAGTACAAACCCCAGATTAACTGCTTTAGATGTTTTCTTTTTCTGAGAACTGGGACAGGGGTCTCAATCTTCTTCATGCCTCTCTCAAGTTAAAGCTAAATGGAGACAAATAAAAATCACAGTTTTCAACCTGTTGTTAATCATTACTCTGTAAGAATAGCATACAGCCCAGTAGAGCCTAGTGAACATTACCAAGGGTTGCAAACATGGTGCAGGGGGGTCTGGTTTCTAGTTCCATACAATGGGGTGGTGGTCTAATTTGGCTAGAGGCCACGGAGAGTCTAGAAAAGTGACAGAAAGGCATTTTGAGACTTGTTTCCTTACCTTAAAATAATAAAACTCACCAGAAAAATAAAGAAAGCTATTCCGCAGCTGATGGAAGGGCCAAGCCCTGCCAGGGTAAGGTGGACCCACGGCCTATGTCAAGGGTATTAGAAGGAGGAAGGAATAGTGCCACGGTGATACAACATGAAGAACCTGCTTTCCCAGGCAGGGTCTGGTCTGAGTTCCCACAGCAGGGAAGCTGCCACCTGTAATGCCAGGCTTCTGGTAGGACCTGGATCCTTGGATATTACGTCTGCAGTTCGGGCCTCATAAGTACATAGGGTATATCTGCTGACCCTCAAAGTCAAGGAAGACAGAAATATTCTTTTTTTTTTTCTTCAAACCTTTAACTTCTCCTATGCCTATAGGTCAAAGTATGTTTCTCCTCTTGCCTAGAACTCCGTCTCTATCCTAGATCCCTTTACCTGGCTCCTACATGTCCTTTAAAACCTTGGTATTACCCCTCTGGAAAGTCTTCTTGAACTCGCACTTCCAACTCCAAGTTCCCTATGGACAGCACCTGGCGCCCTATGACTGTGTTACACCGTTTTGTCTTTTCCCCATTTAGCCCCCAGTCTTCTCTGAAGCCAGGGTGGTGTCTTACCCATTCTGTCCACACAGGAATGCTCGGCACTGTTCTCTGAATAAACAAATAAAAGAATGGCATCCTGGGATTCTAGGGAGCTCCAGCAGAGTCTCAGAGATCCCTTAAAGATGGATTGTCAGCAGAACAGAGGAATGAGTCTTCTCCCAGGGATCCCAAGACCATTGGTTCCCATCAAGGTCAAGGATGGGGAAGTGAGTGGGGCCCCAGGATTGGCTTGGTGATCATTTTGCTATTAGACCTGAATATGAAGAGTGTGTAGCAGTTCTGAGGCAACTTCCAGAGAAATGATGATGAAGGCCTGTTTTAAGTTATAATGTGGCCTCAACATAGCAATTGGGAGAGGTCCCCTGGGACATGTGAATACTACAATGTGTCAGAGATTCTTCCAGAGCAGGACCGATAGGAGCCCTAGTTGAACTGTGTTTTGTTGCCAGATAAAGAGCAGTGTCACAGCAACCCTAGGGACAGTCATGATGGTGAGGGGCCTGGATGTGAAGAAGCAGTGGGTGGGACCTGGCACTATTTTGAGGGGGTCAGGTTCACATACATGATGTAAAGCACATGATTCCTGCCAGAGTAAGCCTCATATATGTAAGACTACTATATCATATCATGTTATATATCATATATCATATAATATTATATATTATAATATATATAATATCATGTTATATATCATATATATAATATCATGTTATATATCATATATCATGTTATATATCATATATCATATAATATTATCAAGCCAAAAATTAAATAATATCATGTTATATATCATATAAAGTATGGAGTCCCCAGGATTGCTGTGTTTTTCTTGTAGGGGGAGGAAATTCTCAGTGATTTCTTCTTTCTTGTGCTTCTGCTTCTCAGAATACTAAGGATTCTGCAGTGTTTGCTGTTGACAGCTCTCATATAATGAATGGTCAGGTCATGGAATGACTTCAGAAATGACAGTCATTTACTGCTCTCTCAGTAACAGAGAGCAGGTCCTTCCAAGGAGGCTCGCATTATGCGGAATCTACATTGTGCCCACATGTGAACATGGGGTGGAGAGAGGCAGGGGGCATGGGGCTCCACAGCTAGGAATTCTGAGCAAATAGTGCACTAGAAGGAAGCAGACTGGTGGCTGAGTGGCCTTCCAGGAGGATTCTCTTCCCTCTCATGGTCAAGGTTTTTACACAAAGGGGAGAGTGATGGAGTGCTTAAGAAGGTGGGCTCTAGAGTCTGATGACCTGAACCCTGAATCCCTGCCCTGACACATTCTGGCTGTCAGTGACTTGAGGCAAATCCTTTCACCACTCTGAGCTGGAGTTCCCTCATCTTTAAAATGAGCATGCTGTGTCTTACTTAGCTGACATGAGGATTAATTGAAAGAAGCAGTCTGAAGGCATAGGCTACTGAGAGCTTCTTTTTCTTCTTCTCCTTTCTATTGTTACATGGACAGGAGTCAAAGGATGTAGAGAAAGCTCCATAAAAACCTCAGATCTCCTGCTCTGAGCCTATTCTAGCTGCCAGAATTCTCCTCTGGAGAGTCCTTCAGAAGAAATGCACATCCATTTGGAGATAAAACAATGTTTTTTAAAATATCATATCATATTATATTATATTATATTAATTATACATTGTCAGTCATTTACATCTCAGGGAGAGTTAATATGCTTCTTTACAAGCATTTTTCTTGAACAGAACACTTTCACATACATTATATGTTCAGAATTCATACAGTCCTGGAAAATAAGGCTAGGGAGGGATTGTTCTCTTCATTTCACAAAGGGAAAAAATGAGTCACACAATCTAAGTCATTCTGAGGAAGCCGGGACAGAAACCAAGTGCTTTTTGCTAGAGCAGTATTTCTCAGAGTGTGTCTAAGGACGCCCCTGCTCCAGAGCACTGTGGGGCTGAAAAAGCACATTCCTAGGCCTCATCCACATGGGTTAATCAGACTCATGAGAGGCAGGCTTGGGAATCTGTGTTCTTAGCATCTTCCTCATGTAATTCTGATACTTGTTACAGCTTTGAAATCATTGCTCCTGAGTCTACACCAGTGGTTCTCAGCCCCAGCAAAACATCTAGATTACCTGTGGGGGATTTATTTACCAAGATGTACTTAAGCCATACCTACTCAAGTATGGGTCCTGTACTCCAGAACTCTGACTCAGTAGGTTTGGGGTGGATCTCTGGCATCCACAGTGATTCTTATTCTCAGCTACAGTTCAAAGTTTGCTGCAATTAAAATGACTTGCACAGACTTCACCCCAAGCCATTAGGTCAGAATCTCTGGAAATAGAACCATTCGTATTTCAAAACTCTCTCCCTGGTGTTCCTAATGTGCAGTCACAGCTGAGAACCAGTAGTCTAGACCAGGGGTCAGCAATTTTTTCTGTAAAGGTCCAGGTAATAAATTTTTGACTTTGTGGACATACGGTCTCTGTCACAACTACAGACAGTTCTTGACTTTCCATGACTCAACTTACATTTTTTTTTAAATTTACAATGGTGAGAAAGTGATATGCATTCAGCAGAGACCATACTCCAAAATTTTAATTTGATCTGTTTCCAGGCTAGTGACATACGGTACAATACTCTGTTGTGATGCTGGGCAGTCACAGCTCCCAGTCAGCTGTGTGATCATGAGGGTAAATAATGGATACACTGACAACCATCCTGTCCCACATGGCCATTCTGCTTCTCATGTTCAGTGTTCAATAAACTACATGACATCTTCAACATTTTATTATAAAACAGGCTGTGTGTTAGATGATTTTGCCCAACTATAGATTAGTGCTGAGCGCATTTAAGGTAGGATAGCTACCTTAGGTTAGCTCAGTAAGTTAAGTGTATTAAACCTATTTTTGATGTATGATATTTACAACTCACGATGGGTTTATGGGAACCTAACCTGATCATAAGTCAAGGAAGAGCTATACTCAGTACTGCCATTGCAGCACAAAAGTAGCCATAGACAATATGTAAATGAATAAGTGTGCTTGTGTTTCAATACATTTTTATTTACAAGATTAGGTGGTGGGCTGGATTTGGTCCATGGGGCACAATTTGCTGGTTCCAATCAATGCCTCTCAAGCTATCTGTGATACAGGATAATTTTTTTTTAATTTCCAGTCTGTGGTAGATTGATTTTTTTAAAAATAAAATACAATAAAAGTGAATTACTATAAAAATGAAATAAAAAAGATAAAATATAAGCCCACTGACTAGGCAATTAGATATCAGAGCAATGTCAAATTACTGTCAAAGCTTCTAAATAGTTACACTCAGTTTCTTTACCTATCTTGCATGGAATGGCAAAACACATCTCAGATTAGATCCATCCAAAGATTACACCCTGAGTCACACTGCTAAAATCACCATAATCTTCCTGTTTAAGAGGCAAAGGTGAACAGAAGTGGATAGAATTGATGGAAACATCGTAGAGAAAGAACCTCTGAATCCAACTTTGAAAAAGATGATGGACCTCTATTACTGAAGACCTCAGTAGGAAGGAGAAGGCATCTTAACATAATACTTGTCACATTGTAAACACTCCATAAAGTAAGTGAGCTGGATTTGACTCAGGCAGAGAAAAGCAAGCTTTATTTGTTGAAAAGTTAGAGAGAAGTGTGTTTGCTACTCTAAGTAGAGCAGTGCTGATGGACTCCCAAGTAAAAGCCCTTTGAGGGGCTTTGAAATAAGACAGGAAAGGAAACCTGGCATTGCCCCTTTTAGTCAAGTTGGGGCAATCGTTGACTACTGGGAGCCTTGGTGACCTTATCTATGAACGAAGAGTATCGCCAACTTCCCAGGACTTTTGAGGAAATTCAAATCACATATAAGTCTCCTACTTCAGTAGCTGGCATTCTGTAAAGGACAGCAACTGTTCCTGAAAGCAGACAGGGCCATGGGGAGATAGCCAACTCTGCAGCCAGGCAGATCTCGGAGTGCGAATTCCAACTCCACCACTTGTGTGGCATTGGGTCATTTAACCTCAGGGAATCTCAGTTAGCTGTAAAATAGAAATGTCAATCCCTACCTACCCTTCAGGTTAACTAAGAATTAGAGATGATCAAGATATATAAACTGAGGGCATAAAAGTAGTGCTTAGAAGGTGGTAGGTCCTGTTTTTTCCTCATATAATTTCTTCATTGAGCTATATTCACATGAACATACAATTCACTCCTTTGAGTGTGCAATTCAGTAATTTCTAGTATATTCACAATGCTGTGCAACCATCATCACCATTTAATTTCAGAACAGCTCTGGTCTCTTAACCCATATGACTCAATAAGGCCAGCCTCTGCCCTCCACCAGCTCCTGAAGCTCCTGAAGCCTGACAAGGGAGCAGTTGCACCAACAACACTCGGCAAGATTTCTTAAATAGTCTCTTTCCAAAGTCTCAAGCCCCACAGCTGCTGCTCTAATCTGTTCTCTCCCCTCCTCACCCTCTCTCTTCTTTGATCCTCGGGAGTCCTGCCCCGCTGGCTCTCTGTCCTTTCTCCCATTTCCTCAGCTTCTTCACTTCACTACCGCCAATCATTATTCTACCATGTCAGGGACAGCTAGCTGATTTTCTGAGATCTGCGTCCCCTCTCAGGATGAGGGGTCTCGAAGAGGGCTCTCTAACTGGAGTTCTATTTCCCAACCCCCTGACATCTGGGAAGAGCTATGTGGACTAGGTGGACTGGTCCTCATCCCTGGGAGGTGGGCAGAAATTATGTGTGTCACTTCCAGGCCAAAGTGATTAAGAACTGAGTATTTCTCCTCCACCTTCTCTTTCCCTATCTGGCAGCTGGAGGCAAGAAGGACTCAAGACCCTATACAGCTAAGCTTCAAGGAAGGAATATGGTTCATGAACCATCACATGGGAGGCTACCTATGGAATTCCTGATGGGACTGATGGGAACAAGAGATAAAACATTCCTAGTTATGCTATGGAGAACTGGAGGGTTTGCTTATTACAGATGCTAGTTTTGCTTGATTAGTATAGCTGATCAACTCAAAGAAAATAAAACCTTTTTTAATCTCAGAAGGCCCCAGAGGAAAAATGGTTATACAGACTATCCTTTGTATAGATTTTTGTCATATTACTATGACTATAACATACCCAATTCCACCCAAGACTGGGACTTGCAAGGGTGATATTAAGATGTCTCTTTTGGGGGCGACTGGGTGGCTCAGTGGGTTAAAGCCTCTGCCTTCGGCTCAGGTCATGATCCCAGAGTCATGGGATCGAGCCCCACATCGGGCTCTCTGCTCAGCGGGGAGCCTGCTTTCTCCTCTCTCTCTGCCTGCTTCTCTGTGATCTCCGTCTGTCAAATAAATGAATAAAATCTTAAAAAAAAAAAAAGATGTCTCTTTTGATCAGTACTTTTTAATGGAAACAACTTGACCAAAAATCTGTCACAGAATTTTGAGACCCATTAAAACAGTTTAATGAGAAAAAAAAATGTCTCTTTGACAAAGAAAGATACTGAGTTGCTCCCCCAGGCTTGGGGGAGAGCTTCTGGGCAGCTAGTGAGGGTCCCCAAGTCCATCTCCCACCCTCTGCTCTAGGATTAGATGCTCTAGTTCACTCAAGTGGTCAGCAGTCACAGGGTTTTCATAAATCTTCTTAAATGCATTTACTCATTTATGCATATATTGTTCATCAAAAATACATTCCCTGAGACCATACCTTGTAACCAGCACCATTGTAGGTACCATGGGGCATGAGGAAATAAAGAGGTCATTATCCCTGTCCTTAAAAAGAACACAGAGGTGGAGATAAGAGCAACAGCTTTTGACTAAGTCTGTGTCAAAGCAGTGGCAGCCACCCTCTGACAGTGTGCCAGGAAGGCCTGGGGTTTTGGTGGGACCTAGAGAGCTGGAAGCCCCTGGATGCTCTGGGGCCTGTGGTCAAAAAAGACATGGTCTTTGGCAGGGGCTGCGCCATCTCCCAGCTAGGGTGGAACCTATTGGCATCACGTTAAAGCACAACAAGAAGGGGACGCCAGAGTTCAGTTGGCTGCTCCAAAGCACTAGGGAGTGGGCTCTGGCTAACTTCAGAGATGACACCTCTCTCTCTGAAGCTGGCTGGAACAGTCCCAGAGAACAGCAGAAAACCTTCCTTGGAGACACGCACGCAGGCTGAATTTTGGTTGTCAAGTTTGGCTTTCAGACCACTACTATCTCTTCTCTCCTCTGGAAAGAAAATCAAGAGGACAATATTTCTTATAGCCCAGTGGGTAGGCAAAATCAGTTTGAAATTCACCTGAGATCGATTCCTGGGGCAGCTCTGGGACCAAGATGACCAAGAATTTGGGTCAAAGCTCACAACCACACAGGGGAAACACTTAGTGTTTCTTCCCTATGAAAAGGTGAAAGACAGAATGGAATGATGGGAATGGTTCAAGTGTCTCCCTTAGTCTGTTCCTATGACCAGAGGTTTCATAGCACGACAGCTAACTATTTGTGCTACAGGATCTCTCCACAGGGAACCAGCCTAAGGGTCACTGAGCAGAAGTCTGTCATCAAGGCAGCTCAAACTCCTTCCCATCCTGCCTAGTTTTAGACAGAGAGCACAGTCCCAGAATTATATTATGTGTCCTGTGACAACATATTCCTTCTCTAGTGGCCAATCCCTTCTGTGTAAGATGTTTCCTTGAATGATGTTTCATTGAATGATGCTGCTGAGAGAGACTTGCCCAGGGTTTCCATACTGAGTCACCATGACCCAGAGGTTGGCCCTCAGGTTTGCTGGCTTGAGAACTGCATTCTGTCATTTCCTCACAGGTAAGCAAGCTATGGAGACCTGAGTGCCTAACTGAGGGCCTGAATGACAAATTAGATCCAGGCTTATCAATGAGTGATCAGGTAGGATCAGGTAGGATCTGAGAAAAGCCAACCTTTTCTCAAGAGAGCTCCCAAGGATACCACCACTCCGGATGCTAAAACAACGCAGGCATTCTTAATGTGAGCACAAGGAGAGTGAAGCTTCAAGGGATATCCTTTGCTCCTAAGGGGTATTTAATCATCCTAGAGTACCTGGACAAACTATCCTACTGCACTCTGGATATATTTCTGGATGGACAGTGCTGGTTTTCAGCATCAGAAGGATCTCGCTCTGGCATGGAGCTTGAGCACCAACCAGTCTCATGTAAATTCAGAGAAGACCACTTCCATCTGTGATGCCTTGCCCCATTCATAATACAGTACAACTGGACAAATAAATTGATAAGCTAGTGCGTTGCAACTTTTTGTACAACATGCACCTGTGCGAAACAATGTTTGTATGGCATACTGGGTAAACTTATAGAGGGACTTGTCATCCTAAGTCCTGTTCTGCCACCATAAGCTTACAAGTAAGTAAAAGCCCCCACATATTTGGAAGTCATTGTTGCCTAAAACACGTGTTGGAAAGCTCTGGCATAGACCAGGATCATCTTCACTAGACTTGGGAATATTCAGTAGAGATGGTAAGTTCTCTAGTCTCATCAGCCACATACCTTCTTTTAGGATCTGATTCTTTTAACATTGAATCTCGGGGTGTTTTGGTTTTATTTTCAGCAGGTGTATTCTTCTTATCCTGTCGTCCACTCCCCAAATCTTGAATACCTTCTGTTCTCTCCAGATTTCCTCTTTAGGGCTGGTGCACCCAGCTCCCAACTCCTGATAGCTCACAGCTTACTAGTCAGTGCCCTTGGCAGAAGCTCTCTGAGAGAGAGAGAGAGACTGAGGCCCCTCCCAGGGGCATGTCACAGCCAGGACCAGCTAATGCAGTGCTCTAAAATTTGGGCCCCCTTGTTCCCATTGGAAGTAATTCTGAAAGCACACCTCAGTTCCAGAATTAGAGATTGTCTAAGGATTGTCTGAGGCCTCTGTTACAACCATAGTAAGGATCAGTTTCTTCTTCTGATCAATCCTTTTGGTGTGTCCCTGGAAGTACACCCAAAAAACTTCTGCATGCAATTCTCTGAACCAGATCTGTTTGCAGGAAACCCTACCCAGGCCATTCTCTAAGATTGCTTTAGCATTTTATGTACTTAGTGTCATATACCTTTTAACTATATAAAATGGCCAGATTTATATAAAACAAATATATAAAACAGAGTAAACATTAAAAGTTACTCGATGATATGAGGACTGGTGAGCAACGAGAACTAAGAAAAGACAACAATTCAAAAGGAAAGTCTGTTTCCCTATGGGAAAGGAGGGATAATCCAGAGAAACCAAAAGGCTATCTGCTAGGACAAGTTCCTTTCTCTCGCTGGGCCGCAGTGCCTTCATGCATCATGGGATCACCACCTGATTACTCTGCTCAGGCTTTCTAGCTTCTTTGTGTCTGTCACTCTAAGGCAGTGGTTCTCAAACTTGAGCAGCCTCAAAACCCCTTGAAAGACTTGTGAGAACACAGGTTGCTGGGGCCCAACTCCCCGAGTTTCTCATTTAGTAGGTAAGGGGTGGGGTCTGAGAATCTGCATTTCTCATAAGTTCTAGGAGATGCAGATGCTCATGCTGTTGGTCTGGGGTCTATAGTTCGAGAACTACAGCTCTAATGGCATCTGAGGCTGTCTCATCTCTCAGAAGAGGGACTATTCACGAATTATAATGTAGTGGCATTATTACTCAGGTGACTTTATTTTTTTAATTTTTTTTTTTGGAGATTATTTATTTATCTACTTGACACAGAGAGAGAGATCACAAGCAGGCAGAGAGGCAGGCAGAGAGAGAGGGGGAAGCAGGCTCACCGCTGAGCAGAGAGCCCGATGCAGGGCTCAATCCCAGGATCCTGAGACCATGACCTGAGCTGAAGGCAGAGGCTTAACCCAATGAGCCACCCAGGCGCCCCTACTCAGGTGACTTTAAAGAGTTAATTCAGTTTTTATTTCTTAGTGAGAAACTCTGGGAAAGAGCATTCCCAGCCTTGTTGTAGCCTATCTAAAGCTAAATCTTATGTGAAAAAGAAATCACTCTTTCCAGAGAAGACCACAAAGATCATAAACCAAATAAATTTGGATTTACAGTAAGCTCCTTAAAGCAGGAGAGGGGAAGGAGGAAAGAAACTGTCTTTTGGAGAGGGTTTTTCTTGAAGACTCTTGCCACCTGAATGGGGTTTGGGATGCTAATGGGGTTAGATACACAAAATCTCAGACGCCAGCATCCTGGGATTCTGGGGAAAGTGTTATGACCTTCTGAGGCGTGCTCAGTGCCAGCAAGAATCATCGGCATAGGGCTGCACTGCTGGAAGCACTCTCCCTTCTCTGGCCTGGGGCCTCGCCACCCAGTCTGTTTTTACTGGACATCTTGGAGGTCTGAGAGCCCAGGCGTCAGGGCACTTCCTACTTAAGAGTGTCGTGTCTGGGATGCTGAACCCAGGCCTGCCAGTTCCCATGCACGCCTCCAGGCCGTGACATAGCTTTGCTGGCTGGAGGAGCCTCTTCTCACCAAGTATTTGGTTGGACAATGCCCTGGAACTGTCCTCTGGAAGCACTCGGGCACTGCATAGATCAGGAACATCTTCAAATAAATCTTCCCTTTTTTCTCCAAGGCAGTTTACCCAGCTTTAAAGCATCAGAGGACCTCAGGAGTTCAAGGGACCTTGAGAAACCATCCAGTCTGGCTCTTTCTCTTTAATAACCATAAAATCCGAGGCATTATAAGGAAGATAACATTTGACAGTTTGCAAAGTTGCATAGATTACATTTCCCCCTGACACACTGCGGTGAATCTGTGGAAGGCCTGCTGACTCTTCCTGTAAAGCCCGACCCACGCTCACTTTGTCTGCTCTCCCCATCCTTCCTGCTGCCACCCAAGCCAGCGTGGGTCAGTATCAGCCTCCAAACAGGTCTGTCCTGTGCTCTTGCTCCCCGATCACTCTTCTTCCACAACCAGAATGAGTTCTAAAGAATACGCATCGGTGGTGATCGCATGACATTGTGAATAAACTAAATGCCACTAAAATGTTCATTTTAGAATGGTGGATTTTATGGATGTTGTATGAGTTTCACTTCAGTTAAGATGTGTGTGTGTGTGTGTGTGTGTGTGTAAATCACAGTATGTCATGTGCTGGCACAAAACTCTTCAATGGTTTCCCACTGCACTTAGTCAAGACCTAAATTCTCTATCATAAGAGTACTAGGCTTACCTGATGTGACCTTGCAAACTTACCTACCTCCTCCTCCTACTACTCTTTTTCACTGCCCTGTTCCTAGGCACACAGACTTGCCTTCTGCGCAAGCACACTGAGCTCATTCCCAAGAACCTCTGCACTCCCCTGTCTATAATAATGTTCCACCCAGATCCACCCAGGCCAAAGGAGCCCCACCCAATTGCTTTCAGCACCATGTTTTGCATTTTACTCTTATCACTACTTGATATTGTCTTGTTTGCCTTATTGTATGACTCTTGCCCCTCAAGAACATTTGTTCCCTGTCTCCTTCAAAAATGTATCCTGCAGAACAATGCCTGACCCAAAGTTAAGTTGTGTTAGTCAAGGTTCTCCAGAGAAATGGACCAATGGGAAAGAGAAAGACAGGTGCCTATTATGAGACTGGCTCACATGATTATGGAGGTGGGGCCTCCAAATCTGCAGTGTGGCCCAGCAGGCTGGTAATCCAGGAGAACCAACCATGTAGATAAGGTCTGAAGGCAGTCTGCAGGACGATTCCCTCTTGCTGGGGGAGGCCAAACTTCTTGTTCTATGCAGACCTTCAAGTGACTGAATGAGAGCCACCCACATTATGGAGGGTAATCTGCTTACTCAAAATTCACCAGTTTAAATATACTCTCGTCTAAGACACCCTCCAAGCTGACATATAACATTAACCATCACAGTAGCAATACACAGTATTGTGTAGGTTTGAACTGAATTTCTAGTTTGATTCTTGGAAATCCTGTGACAGAAGGATGACTAGGCCCACTTCACAGGTATCCCCAGAGCAAGGAAGTTAATGGATTCATTTAAGAACATGAGCTGGAAAGTGGCAAAGGCCGAGGTAAGCCCCTCTTCCACCCTCAAGTCCAGAGCCCACTTTAACACCGTGCACTGCACTTGTACGCAGTGGTCTCCTGCCTGATGCCCACCAGGACCATGTCCGGAGAGCGCAGTATTAACTCTTCTCAGTTAGCTCATCCTTACATTTACAAACATCTCCCTGCTGGGTCAAGGGCCGAGAAGAGTCTGAGGGAGGACTGCAGTGCTTTCCCCTAGGACTCAACGCCCTTTTGTTTTTTGTCTCTTTCGCTTCCCACCCTCTTTGCTGCAACCAAGTCAATCAACAACACATGCTGGAGGAAATGGACCCAGGGTTTTGCTCTAGCCCACTCCGAGCTAAAGTGGCCACCATTTATCAGATGTCTGCCGCATGTCAGGCAACCTTAAAGAGTAGATATTAACTCTATTCTGCAACTGATAAAATGGAGGTTTGGAGGATGAGTAACTTGCCAAGGTCACAACTTGTATAGCAAGACAGATTCAAATTTAGCCTGACTCCAAAATTACAGTTTTCTCATGACACCACAGGGCCTCTTAAAAGAAGTCAAATCTGTGACTCATTCCACCACCTCAATCCCCTCCTCACTTCTTTCCCTTCCTCTGCCAAAGCTGGAGCAGTGTGGTGCAGTGCACAGATCCTAGGTCCTGGAGAGAGAAGCCCTGGGCCCTTCTGGGCTGTCTGAACCAGCCTTTTGTTCTCTCTAGTATTCTACAGTTTATTCACATATGTGCCATCATTTAGATGAGAAGAGACGATGCCTGCGATGGCCTCTGAGGACTAGAGTGACATCTGTGTGAGGACTAGAGTGACATCTGTGTGAGCCGGTATTGTTATAATCTATATACATGACCTCTTTATTGATCTGAATTAAAAACTTAACTTGCAAGGGTCCTTTTCTGATTGATACAAACCCATTTAATCACCACTTGATTTGTATGCCCTGAGCATTAGTGAGCAATGATGACCTCATTTTTAAATAAATTCAGTATTTGCTATGTATCCTCAAATGGACGGTTCACCAAGGCAGGGACTGAAATCTCTATTTCCTTTTTATCCTTCTGTCTTGCCTGATGCAAGGATCTTCATTTAACAGGAGCTAAATAAATCCAAGTGGAAGTAACTGACTCAAGAATGAGAATTGGTAGGAAAAGTCAAGAAGTCATCTTGCCTAGGGCAAGTAAGACCTTTGATAAGGCAAGTCTAGGGAATCCCAAAGTGCAAATTTGCTGTGTATCCTAAATTGGGGAGAGATATTTCCCTAAATGGGGTAGCAAGGAATAACGGGGCCAAGAAGTGGGGCAAAGTCCTGAAATCACAATGCTTTTATATTTTGAAAGGGTGGATACTGGTTCTTTTGCCTTAGGGATGCCATAACACAGTGTAAAAATTACTAAACCAGGAGGCAAAAATCTGGGCTCCAGATTCACAAGTCATTTAACACCCTTAAGTCAGCTTTTAAATTTGTAACATGATAGTGCTGAACTCGATTATTGTAAGGTTATTATTTCCAGCTCAGAAATGTTATGATATCACAGACAAGTGGCTTTCTTAACATATAAAGACCTCCTGCAAATCAACTAAAAAAAAAAAGCCAGGAACCCAACGAAGAGAGTGAAGGATAGAAGCAGATAGTTCACAGAGAAGAAAATGTAGGCGACTTTTAGACAAAAAGAGCCATGCAAGTTAAAGCTACAAAGAAATTCAATGTTTCAACTTTTAGATTAGAAATAGAGTTCCATCAGCGCCTGGATGCCTCAGTCAGTTAAGCATCTGCTTTTGGCTAGGGTCATGATCTCAAGGTCCTGGGATCCAGTCCCATGTGGGGCTCCCTGCTCAGTGGGAAGTCTGCTTCTCCCTCTCCCTCTGCCCTTCCCCTCCACTTGCACGTGCTCTCTCAAATAAATAAAAGCTTTAAAAAAAAAAGGAAAAGAAATCGAGTTCCATATCACACTGTGTTGTTGAGTATGAGAAAGCCAGCACTCTCAAAAAAGTAGTGGGAGTGTATGCTGGAATATCTCCTAGGGTGGCTGGTTTGGTGATTACTATTAAAATGAGAAGCTCGCATACTCTTTGCTGTGGCAGTTCCACAGCAAAGGGTACGCTTACACACAGGAGCAACAACCTAAAAGGGCATTCGCTGCAGCAACTTGGCAGTATCAGTGGACTTAAAACAACCTAAATGTCCATCTATATACTGTTATCTAAATAAGTTATTTAATTTTTAAATTTTATTTTAATTTAAATTTTATTTAATTTAATTTAATTTAAATTTAAATTTAATTTAATTTAAATTTAAAATATAAAATTTTAATTTAAATAAGTTATTAAATAAGTACTATATTTCCATACAATGCAACAATAGCAGTTTTTAAAAAGAATGAGGCATCTCTATATATACTGACAGGAACAGACCTTCAAGATATATTGTTTAATGAAAAAAGAGAGGGGAAGACAAAAAATATATATATGTTATACATATTCCTTTTTACTTACAAATATTTTAAAACTGACAACAAAAGTTGTAAAAAAATGATATAAAGAACACCTATGTACATACAGATCACTTATTGTGAACATTTTACTGCATTTGTTTTATCTCCTGAATATATGTATAGTTTTGATGTCTCTAGAAGCTGTCATAAACTTGTAACAATGGCTGCCTCTGGGGAGGGAACTGAATGAGCTGGAGGGAGGAATGAGCAGGGGAGGAAGGCTTTTTATTCTATGCCCTCTTGAAATTTTTGAATTTTGTGTTAATATACAAAAAAGACAAATGGAAATTATAGGGGCACCTCTGAAAATTCCGAGGTCTGTATTTTAAAATCACTATTCTAGGTAAAGAAGTTGGAAATCTGGGGGGCCTGTGGGTGGCTTAGATGGTTAAGTGTCTTAGTCTTGGTTTTGACTCAGGTCACAATCTCAGAGTTGTGAGACCGAGCCCTGTGTCAGACTCCACGCTTAGTGGAGTCTGCTTGAGATTCTCTCTCCCTCAAAATAAAATAAATAAAACTTAAAAAAAAAAAAAAGAAGAAGTAGTCAGAAATCTGAAAGGCTGAAAGGGTAAAAGTGAAAGTAAAAAAGATCTCCAAGAGAGACCAAATAGTGATGAGGGATAGTTTCTCTTAATAGAGATCTTCCAGCTGGTAAACAAAGAAAGAATGATAAAATCAGTTTATAAGCATTTGCAAGCCCTAGTGTGTCAGTGGGTCAACAGCTGTTTACACTAAAAAGGACATTGCTATTTGTGTGCCCCCTGATGGCATTGCCCGGAAGGATTCATGCCAAAGTGACCCTGCGCTGGATTGCCTTCTAGACCTATTCATCACTTAAAGGACATACTGGGATCAGAGAAACATATTAGATGACATTGCCTCTCCCTAGGCAATAGTCAAAAATGCAGAAAGACATTTAACCTCAAGAATATGCAAAATTAGGGGCACCTGGGTGGCTCAGTGGGTTAAGCCTCTGCCTTCAGCTCAGGTCGTGGTCTCAGGGTCCTGGGATCAAGCCCCGCATCGGGCTCTCTGCTCGGCAAGGAGCCTGCTTCCTCCTCTCCTCTGCCTGCTTCTCTGCCTACTTGTGATCTTTATCTATCAAATAAATAAATAAAATCTTAAAAAAAAAGAATATGCAAAATTAGGAATAAGAAAGGGAAATTAACTATAAATATAGAAAAGATTTTAAATGGTAAAATGTAATATTGTATGCTAATAATATGAAAACCTTTTTGAAATAGATGATTTTCTTGGAAAATATTAGATGACCAGAATTAGAAGAATTAGAAGAAAAATTGACTACGTCTAAAAAAGGTTTCTGGGCTCAGGTGGAGTGCCAGCCCTGGGTCTTCTACCCTCTGACCCACTACATGCCCTCCCACCAGGAGGCTGTCCCCTACAGGCTCTGCTTCCCAGACTCCTGGTCATCTGGCTTCTGGTAGATTCAGGTAGTGAGAGATTCCTGGAAGGCACATAGGAGGGTGGAGGCAGGGGGAGGAGATAAGTCAGGGTCTGTCCTATCCTACTCTGCCCCTCATGGAGTCTTCTCCACTGCATACCACTTTTCTGGAGCTCCGGCTCCTGCTAGTTATACCAACAGGATTCCAGCTTCCAACTCCTATTTTAGCCTTTGGACTCCAGTAATACCTCTTACTACCTTTGTCCTCCAAGTTAGGGGTGACAGTTGCTTCTACTATTGCTAATTTCACTTGGTTGGCTTTTACGTTCATTCTATCTTGATTTCCCTCTTTTTAAATACTGTGGGTGGTTTCTGTTTTCTTGATTGGACACTGACCAATACAGATGGCTTTACAGATTTAACAAATATTTCCAAGGCACATATTTTTCGGAGCATAGCAAAGGGACTCATTGGTCTTATTTTATAAGATTAGTACAGTCTTGATACAAAGCCTGTAAACACAGCAGAATAAAACTGCAAACAAGGCATAAGAAATGGTTTTCATATGGCTATATGAAATATGGCTACCTGATTTGTAACAAAGATACCACCACAATTCAGCATAGGAAAGGATGGTCTTTTCAGTATTCTAACTGAAATCTGTTGAAATAAAAGGGTTCATTGATCCTCTAAATTTTTTTTTTTAAACATGTAGGCCAGTGTATGATTGTTAAAGCAATAGGTCCTAAAAAAAATACAGGAGATATCTCCATAACTTTAGGTAGGCACACATTTTTAAAACAAGATATAAAAACCACTAAACAAGAGAAAAACTTAAAAAATTGGATTTCATGAAAATTCAGAAATATTCATCAAAAGACAACACTTCAGGGGCACCTGGGTTGCTTAGTTGGTTAAGCCTCTGCCTTAGGCTCAGGTCCTGGGATGGAGCCCTGCATCAGGCTCTCTGCTTGGCAGGGACCCTGCTTCCCCCTCTCTCTCTGCCTCCCTCTCTGCTTACTTGTGATCTCTTTCTCTCTGAGTCAAATAAACAAGTAAAATCTTTTTTTTTTTAAAGACAACATTTAGAGGGTGAAAAGACAAGTGACAGGCTGGAAGATAACTCCCTCCCTCCCCCATCATGACAAGGGCCTCATCCAGAATATATAAAGAACTACAAATCAAAATAAGACTAAGAATCCAACAGAAAAAAATGGGGAAACACCTGAAGTAGGCATTTAACAAAAGAGAATATTCAAATGACCAATATGAAAAGATCATATGACCAATATGAAAAGGTGCTCAATGTCATTTGATCAGGAAAATGAAAACCATAATCTGATACTACCATACTACCACCAAAATTAAAAGGACTGATTAAGACCAAATGTGGTAGACAACTAGAATTTTCATACACTGCTGACAGGGTATAAATTGGTTCAACCACTTTGGAAAACTGTTCAGTAGGTTTTTCATTTTTTAGCTTTGAGGTATAGTTCATGTACAATAAATTACATATTTTTAATGTGTATAATTTGATGATTTTGATGTATGCACCCATGAAGCAGTTACCATAGTCAAGAACATAAACATGTCTACCACCCCCAGAAGTTTCCTCAAGGCTTTTGGAATCTATCCCTTCTCTATTCTCTATCACTTCATCCCCAGGCAACCACTGATCTGCTTCCTATCACTATGGATTGGTTTGTCTTCTCTAGGATTTTATATTCATGGAATCAGATAGTAGGTATTTTGTATCTAGCTTCTTTTACTCAAATAATTACTTTAAATTCATCCATGTTAATGTATCTAGTAATAGTTCATTTTTTATTGCTGAGTAGTATTCCATTGTATGGCTGTAGCCCCATTTATCCTTCTGTTCACCTATTGATGAGCATTTGTGTCATTTCCAGTTCTTTGCTACTCCAAATAAAGCTGCTATAAATATTAATGTACAAATTTTCTTTTGGAGAAATACTTGGAATGGAATGGCTGAGTCATAGGTGTATATATATATATACACATATACACAGAGCATATCTATATATATACATATATATATATAAGATTTTATTTATTTATTTGTCAGAGAGAGAGAGAGAGAGAGAGAGAATGAGATAGGGTGCGCACAAGCAGGCAGAGTGGCAGGCAGAGGCAGAGAGAGAAGCAGGCTCCCCGCCAAGCAAGGAGCCTAATGCGGGACTTGATGCAAGGATCCTGGGATCATGACCTGAGCTGAAGGCAGCAGCTCAACTGACTGAGCCACCTAGGTGTCCCATAGATAGATATATATATCACAAATATATTGTTTAAACTTTTAAACAAATGAGCAGCAGTTCTTAATAGAGCTAAAGGAACATATTCCCTGTGACCCACCAAGTCCACCCTGGCTCTATTCCCAAGAGAAATGAATGTGTACATCCACTCAAAAATAGATATAAGCATGTTCATAGTGCTTTATTCATAATAGCCAGGAATTGGACACATGTCCAAATGTCCCTCAATGGTAGCTGGAAATCCTTCACCACTGTGGTGTTCCTGAGTTGCTTTGAGCCAGTGGCAGGTATTTTGTTGTTCAGAAAACCTGACTGTGATCATCACTCCATTGCATATACCCTCAATCCCCCTGCCCCCTCTCCTGCACCTGTTCTTGTCACACCCCAAAACTCCTAAAATCAGATCTCTGCCTACTTCCTGCCAGCACCTGAGGAGCTGAATGACTAAAGAAAAGCATGCTCGCTTGTGACTAGTGTCCCAGTTCTTCTCAATTAGGAATCGTTCAGAGCCCTTTTGAGGGAGTTTGGCAATGCCACAGGGAGCATTTTTGATCATCACAATCATTGGGGGATATGACAAAGGGCCACAGATGCTAAATGCCCAGCAACATGTGTGCTCAAAAGGCCAACAGGATCTCCACTGGAAAACACTGCTTGATCACAGACCTCAAGTGCTAAGTGCTGTCCATATCATGCTATAATTCTGTCATTGATTCATTTCCCCACTCCCCTAGATAATTTTTATCTCTTCTCACTTCAAACCTCCAATATCTTTTCCTTCTTCATTTTCAGCTGAAAACCCTATCTCTTATTTAAAAGAAAAAACAGAGAAGTTCGGGAAAAAATTTCCACATTCTCTTGCTATCTACCAATATATCTACAATTATACCCATATACTCAGTGTCTTCTATTATCCTGATGGGTACCATGTCCAGGCTATTTTCTGAGTCCTGGACTGGATCCCATCCCCTCTCACATTCTCAACAATTTTCTTTCTTCAGTCATTGTGTCCTCAATTTCCCCCTCTCTGCTCTATTAGTCCCATCAGGATATAAACAATCCATATCATTTCACAACTCCCCAAATATTCTCCCTTGACATCATGTGCCCCTGTCCACATTTTAGAAGGTGGTAACTTGCAGAGAGTCAGGTGACCTGGCTCTGCCACCATCTCACCAGTGACCTTGGGTAGGTTGGCCTCTGCACATCTCTTTTTCTCATCTGTAAAATGAAAAGGCGACACTAGTTAATCTCTAAGGTTCCTGGCCTGATTAACACTTGGTATCTAGGACATATCACTTCACAATATACATACCTGGCAAGGCACAGAGCTAGGCTGTTTACGGAAGGTGTTGCACAGGGAGTGCAGGGATGGGTAAGTACACACTCCTCTGCCTGAAGAACATGGGTCAAGAACACCAGTGACTCCTCCACAAGGGAAGTTAACAGTAAGGGCTTTAAAACAGGGATCAAGTTCAGTGTGGGGGAAATCTATGAGGTTCGGAAAATTGGGGGAGGTTTCCTAGAGGATAGGGTTTACAACAGGGCTTAAAGGATACTCAGAGGAACAGTAGAAATGCAGAAATGGAGAAACTCTGGTAAGAGTTAGTTGATTTCTTTGGAGGTAAAGGGAAATAGTGGGAAAAACACAAGGCTGTAAAAATGGACTGGGGCCTTACTGTTGGAATATTGAGGTCTGAATGAAAAATTTGTTTCTTTACATGCAATGTGGAAACTAATGCTGAAAAAACTAAAGATGATGAAAACAAATACATTCTGCAGCTCACTGGAGTCCCACATCCAACATGAAACTGTGAAACTAAGGTTCCAGTCCCTAATAGAGTGAATGGGGCTGAGATAAAGAGAAAATCATCTGATTAATTTGGTCAGAGCACATCTAGAAATTGTCCAAAGAGAAAAATAAGTAATTCCAAAGTACTGTTAAACCAAGTATATATATATTATATACATATTATAAATATATATATATATATATATATATATATATATATATTTATGACTGTTACGATTCATTTAACTGGAACCTAGTCTCTCCATAAAAGAACATTCTGTTCCAAGTTACCACAGGAGAGTGCCTATTTCTTATTTCATATTGGGACATGCAGTTATTTGGGTGGTTGCCAAAGCAAGTCTTGTCAGACAAAGGGCAAATGTTAAATGACAGGACAGTTCTAAGATCAAATATACATTCTCATTTAATTGTTAGCAGAGTCTTGGTTATTTCCTATAAAGCTCAACATTAAACACTTAACAGTGTTCAACAGCCTTCAACACTGGTACCAGTTGTGGGGTCCATAAAGCTGTGTGGGGGAGCCTAAGAGTTTGAATTCCCATCGATCTCACCACCAATTCACATGGTATCCTTAGGAAAGTAACTGCCTATCACTATTAGTTGGTAAATTAGAGGCCTGGATACTTTAATACGAGGTTCAAACCCTGGTCCTGCCACTAATGTGACTCTGGGCCTTAATGCTCTTTGTGCCTCTACTTCCTCATCTGCAGAATGGGGATAATAAGAGTTCTAGCCTCACAGGATTGTTGGGAGAACCAAAAGTGTTCACCTATTTAGAATGATGCCTGGCATGGGGTAAGGGCTTATGAATGCTGGCTACTTTTATTTACCTCACCACACTATTTCAGCCTCTCTCTGAGGTTATCACTGCTTACTGATGATTTTAAATACAAAAGGCAGGAACATAGTTTTAGTAAACTCAAAGGACTGGGAAGCAGAATTTAGGATTCTCAGAAATGTGACCTGATACCTCCACTTCTTCTCCCAGACTCACTGGTGTGTGTCCTATTATCAGAGACCCCTGGGAAGAAAAAGAGAAGTTCTGTCAGAATTCTTTCTTTGAGATGCTCACAATCATCCTCTGATAGAGCATGTTCTCCGGGGAAACTCTGCCCCCCACCCACCACATTACCCATTTCCATCTTCAATTTCTTGGTAGTTCCATTCCCCTTTTTCCATTGGCTGGTTCACTGATACCAATTTTTCTTTCCTTTCTTACCTAGCCCATTTTTCAAGTGTGCTTATGTGTATAAGGACAACAGGGCAAATGTGCCAAAGGTCAAAGCCTGATAATTGGGTCAGAATATCAGTTTCTCTGGTAAGAGATTGAGGAAAGAGTGCGGAGCCTCTTGGGTCACCAGTGGGAGAAAGTGCTTTGGGAATCATGTAGTGGGCTGGACTCAGGAGATTTGTTAACCAAATTTCCTGTGCAAAACAGAGAATATGCATTTCCTATTCCTGGGTGCCCTCCTCACACCTGATTCGAAGGCAGTTAAAAATCCAACTCAGGAGTGCCCACAGGAGTGTTCTTAGCACATGTTGCAAAATTCAGTTGACCTCAAATATTCTCAAATATGATGCTCGCTGGAAAATCTTTGCAAGGTCATACCTCACAAGAACCATGACCAAACAAGGACACGACTACCATGTAATCTCTCTGGAATAGCTGCAAATTCAAATAAAGTCCGTCTCCTCAAATGCTCACTTGCAACTGTCATACCATGTGTCCTAAATGTTTATTTGAAAAAATGCAAAATGTTACAACTATAAGAAAGTACAGTATGCTGCTTCCGTCCATAGATCATCCAGAATGAAGGTCGGGACTAACAACTCTCTGCTGGAATGTGTTTGTTTTCAACACTTCATAGCAAAGTGGGATTCTTCAAATAAGACCATAATAATTTGGTAGGGAGATGGCCAAAACTCCTGGCCTTTATCACCGAACACAATGTCCTAGTCTACTCTAATTCATTCCGTGACATATCTGCTTGAGGAATCTTGACATTTTCGTCACTTCTTTTCTCTATCTCCAGGTTGGTTGCCAGCCCTTGCTAACACTGCAACAGGATGTAATCACTGTCCAAAACTCACAGGACTCTGTGAACTGCTTCTGTTGCACTGTGTTCTTTTCAGGAATTTGCCTTGGCAAAGTCCTTGCATTTATTATATTACATTTGGGTGAGCAGAAGCCTTCCTTAAAAGATGTAATTCTGGCAGATTCTTATAACATCCAGAGTCAGGGGGTTAATCTTGATATAGAAAGGATATGATGATGAAATTATTTCTAGTCGGGTATTGTGCTTTCTAATTCATAATTTACCTTTAGCTACATTTTGAGGTGAGATGGTATAACCTTAAGAAAAGCATAAGGGGGGCGCCTGAGTGGCTCAGTCTTTAAGCATCTGCCTTCGGCTCAGGTCATAATCCCAGGGTCCTGGGATCGAGCCCCACATTGGGCTCCCCGCTCGGCGGGAAGCCTGCTTCTCCCTCTCCTACTCCCCCTGCTTGTGTTCCCTCTCTCACTGTGTCTGTCAAATAAGTAAAAATTAAAAAAAAAAAAAAAAAAGACAAGCATAAGGTCCAAGGGCATCTCAGTGGTTCAGGTGGTCAAGCCTCCGAGGTCATGAGCTCAGGGTTCTGAGATGGAGCCCTGCATTGGGCTTGTGCTTGGTGCAAAGCTGACTTAAGATTCTTTCTCTCTCCCTTTGCCCCTGCTCCTGCTATCATGTGCTCTTTCTCTCTAATAAATAAATAAATACATAAAATCTTAAAAAAAAAAAAAAGACAAGCACAAGGGCCAGAGATAAAGGCCAGATAGGTAAGAAAACTGAGAAGGTGAGGTTCAAACCCAGGCTTTCTAATCCTAGAGCCTATGTTCTTTCTGCAACACTCTACCAAGTTAAGTGATATAAACAAGGAAAACAAAACCAACAAGAAAAAGAATCTTCAATCCTTAAAACACAGCACACTATTAGGCCTTTCTAAACTGGGACAGGCCCTCTCTCATTTGCCAAAAAAGGTATTTTTGATGAAAATACACCCATATTTTATATCTTTTGTGCAAATAACTTGATACCAAAAGTCGTTAGTTAGTTATACACGTAAACAAGGCAAGACTGATTTTCCTGTCTCCTCTTCTTCCTACCTTCTCCATCTTCTAGTTGTAACGTAGGACTTTGTAGATACATGCTTAGCTGCTTTTCATGATATTACAGTATAAAATAAAAAATAAAAAGCAAGTAAGAAATATAAAAATTAGTGTGTGAAACAGTTAAATAGTGCCCATACCCCAGCAGTAAGTAGGCTATTTTTAAAATGTAGTGTAGTTAAGGAGTACTTATTTATAATGTCATGTCCAGAAGTAACTATAAAAGGCAGGCTTCCAGTTAGTGTGAGAATCCAAGACGGCACTTAGCCCAATTAGTCAGTGGAAAAAAAAATACACATTTGGTGCAGGTATTGTGCTCAGGACTATGAATACTGTGGTGCTCAAAACAGATACTGCATAGTGTGCCCTCTTCCAATATACAGTCTAGATGGGAAGTTTCTGTCTTTCAACAAAACCCACCTGCAGGGGCTAATAAAACTCCTCTTGTTATGTAACAATAATATGTTTATTATGTAGCAGGTGGCATCCAAAGCCCTATTTGCAGAACTGGTTAACTTTGATCAGTCTGATTACTTCAAGGATTTCCCAGGCAGCAAACAGGTAGAGAAATGGCCGCAACAATAGAAACACAGCTGCTGAAGATTCTACATTTTTTTTTTTTTAAGATTCTACATTTTAAAGCTTAAACTTAGAGCAACTGCTCACAGTTGAGAAATAACCTCTGAAATTAGTTGCTGTGTCACAAGGAGGTCCTCAGTCTCTAGCAGACCGGAGGGGTCCCACAGCATCCTGGATCACACAAGAGGATGGATGGTGGACAGGCATGATGAGAAAGGATCTAGATGAGAATGGGGCTCTCATATTTCATGCATTAGCCTCTTGATGACATTCTGCTGGAAGAGGGAAGGGTTAGCAGGGACTGAGTCATCACAAATTTAAGTGGGGAGTTGGTGGCTCCCTTTCTGAGGAGGGGCATGTAGTCCCAAGACAAGCTCAAAAGGGCAGATGCTAATATTTAAAGAAAGATTGTAGAGTGACACATGGGACAAAGAAGATTCTGAGAAAATAGTGAAGTGCACACCAAGAGAGTTTAGAATCTCAGTTTAGCCCTGATTAAGTAGAAAGTCTATATATTTATCACCATGCAGTAAGTGGATCAATGGAGGGCTCCATGGTCATTCTCATTACAGTGATGCAAGCAGCTGCAACTGTGATCGGTTAGTATTCCAAACATAACCTTTTTGCAGCACTTGGACTAGGCTTTCCAGACCTTCTTTATGAGTGGGGAAAGACCCATTAATTTGTTCCCTATCAAGATTCTCCCGGGATCATGGACTGAGTGAAGAGGAACATCCAGGTAGCTGATTCCATTTTAGCACAGATAGGAGGACTGACAGAATAGGTGGGCAAGAACTGATAGAAGAGACATTGGCCTAGTCCCTCCCGGGTAAGGGTTTTGTCCATCCTCTGTTGGGAAAGAATTGGTTATTAACACCAGATTCACACTTGACCTGCATATTTGCAGGGACATTTTAAAAGGTAATGTCCCTACCAGGCTATAAGATACATGAAGTTAAGGACTATGACCCTCTTAGAGCAAGACTGTATTCCCACAGCCCAGTGCATGGTCGCTGCTTTATTTTCTGAGGAAGCAGTAAACTTGTGTCATTAACTCTTTAGTAGGACAAATGTAGTAGTGCAGATTCAGTTGCTCATAACTGCAACTGATTTTTATTCTATTTGTGGTAGTTATGTTCTATAAAGTTGCTGGGAACACTAAGTCAGTGAATCCTGAAACACTGTTCCAAGGAGAAATACAACATGAGGTTCCTTTGAACTCTGGTCAACACATTTTCATCAACCAATCAATCCATAACTTTGTTTTCTGAATGTTCCTGTTTAAAGGTCCCTTATATGGTTGACTCTAACACAGCACTCATGGCCAACAGCACTGTAGAACTCAGGCCTGAATGAAGCTTATCTAGCCCATTTATTTCTTCCAGAAGGCATGTCGCAGCCTTCTTGTATTTAGGAATACTAGATAGCACTTTAGCGCTACACTGGGGGCCATTTTAAACAGAGGAATCAACAAAGAACAAAAGTGCAAAACAAACGGCACCAAACAAATCAGGAAAAGGAAACCTGTTTAGAGCATGAGAACTGAAACGAGAAGGCAGAGTGCCACCTTGTTCCACCTCAATTATTTTGTTGTCATGAGGAAGAAAACACAGAACTCTTTGGTGTGATGGAGAAGAGTAATGGACCCAAGAGGCAGTCTACAGTTAGCATCCGGGTGCCTGGCAGTTCCCCCAAGCACACAGGGCCTATTGAAGATCTACTTTCATGTGGGGATATTTACATAAAGATAGGAGACATTAGGGAGAAGAGTGTCGTACTAAATTATCATTAAATTATAAAATGCAGGTTTAGCAGGTACCCCTCGAACATTGAAAAAGACAAATTTGGAAAAAATGGAAGATTATATCTCACAGAGTAAAAATAAAAAATAATAGATGGCATACACTTGGAACAACTTCAGAAGTTCAAGGACATTCACAGGTAGATATTAAGGAAAGGCAGGAACTGTTAAGCAATTCTTAACAATGCACCATGCTGAATTTTTTGGACTCTGCTAAGGTGATGTGAAATGTGTGTGTCTGTCTCCTAGTCTGACAAGAAAGGCATGCTGACAATGGTGCCCAGGTTTGCATAGTGGAACTTTACCTGAGAGTAGTTCTGTGGGTGGGGAGTAAGCATCCACCAGTGCCCACTCAGTGTGTATGTGTGTGTTTAGGGGCGAGGGGTAGCTGTCAAGAAACAGGAACAGCTCTGGCCATTTAGGCTTTTGGGCTCGTTCTATGGGTGACTCTGTCTCTTCCATCCCAGAAGATTGTACACAACTCCTCAGCAAGATTACCTCATCACCTCAGAGCCTTCCCACAGGCTTCCATACCTTGTTGGCTTAGTGTAAGATTAGTTTCTACCTCCAGGTCTCATATTTGGTCCTTAATGAGGCAATTTGGGACCCAAAACCCAATTCTCACTTATATTCAACCTTCCTGGAAAAAGCAAATTATTAAGAGTTAATGTTGTGAAGCAGGGATGCTAACCAAAGGAAAGATCATTTGGCTGTCCACTAAAAAGTATTATATAGGGAGCCTCTCCACTCCTATGTCTTTTCTGCCCATATGACTCAGCAAGTAGTTCCCCAGTCCTGACTGATCAAGTGGTTCCCCTGCTTCAGCTCATACTTCTTTGATACCATAAGCATAAACACACTCTATTTTTTTTTTCCTCTAGCAATTATTCAAAAGCCTAGTGCATGTCAGGAGCCTGTTCAAGGAGACAATGATGGATGTAATGAATGAATGAGTACTGTAAAGAACGAAACAGAAAGGTCCACGCCCCTAGTTATTCATACATGCATATATGAATAGAGCAACAATGTGGTATTTAAACTGGTATGGCCCTGCCTGGACCAATCAGAAGAGGTGCTGGCCATAGACCCAGAGCAGGACTCTGGAAGGGCAATGATACCAACCCTTTGGATTGTGTGGGGAACCAGGGAAACTGGGAGAAGTGTGGGGATAGTAAAGGTCATTTGGAGGGTTCAGGATAGCAGCTGTTTCCCATCTCGTATCGAAGTATTTCAGTACCTTTTACAACTGATGTGGTTGAATATGAGCCCTGGTAATACGTGCCATAGGAAAACCCAAATGGCACAACATGGCCAAAGTGAGAATAGAGCGTCTTGTCTCAGAAACATGAGAGAATATTCATGTTTTAGAATGGAACTCCTTTGGGTGGGGGATGCAGTAAAGAGAGTGCAAAGGGAATAGCAAGTGAATGCAGTACCTGAATGGTTGTTTAAGTCTCCATAAGCAACGGACTTTTTTTATAGCAATCTGTGAAAACAAAATACCCTTAATCTTACTATTTACCTGAAGTGAGTTATGATCTCAAGGTCCTGATGTAAAGGATGAGGGTATGTAAATAACAGATGTTTTAGAGGGGAAAATAAAAATTAGTAACATTTGAATTTAATGTCTAAGTATTAATAACCCTCTCTCTCATTGTCTTAACGGGAGACCATGGTATGGAATGTAACGTCCTAAGTAAATGACAAGAAGTAGAAGCAGCAAAAGGCCCATCCCAAGTATCATAGTAGCTGCAGATCTGGTCGGCTTCTAGGCAGTAAAGAGTGGGTATTTCCCTCGAAACTGTATTTCTGAAGACAAAAAAATTGCATGTTAGTTTTAATAGGCTGTGGTTTCTCACTTTCATGTTGAAGCCCCTGGGTCCAATAAAAGTCATTTTTAAGTCATAATTTTTAAGAAAGTGACTTGTAAGGGAATCAAGAGTTTTGAGAAGTATGTCTGGGAGCTATGAGTGCCTAGAGAGAAGAAAACTTTTAGGTCTTGTTTAGTGTCCTTAATATCATGATTTCAGGAAAAGGAAAGAAGACATCTCCAGATCCTGTTTTCAAGCTTATGAGAAGAGTTATATTGTTCAGAGCATGCACGTAGCATCTTTTTCCAATAGTTTGCCAAAAACTTAACATAGGGTTTCTTAGTTTGAGATTTATCTGGAGAGATGATGCAGATCTTTAAATTATTTCTCAGAGGTGTCTCTGACCTATGAAAAAAATTAAGAACCACTGGCATAATGGAAAAATTCATTCATTCATTCCGCAAACATTTATGCATTGCCTATTATATACCAGGTACTAGTCTAGGCACTGGGGATATAGCATAGAACGAGTCAGTGAGGTCCCTAGTCTCAAGGAGTCTGTATTCTATTGATAGGTTTGGGAAGGTTTATGGGAATCAGACACCAGGGTTTAGATACTGGTATTGTATAAGCAGGTTATTTGCCTCTCTGAGCCTTCACTTCTTCATCTATAAAGTAGGAATAAGGGGGTAAGAACAAAAACAATTCAGCTATCTAGCACAAAGGCATAAATTCAATAAATAGTAACTATATTAAACTCCCGTCACTAGGAGGAAGTAGGTATAGGTCAGAGAGCTATCACTACTTCATTTTTATAGATAAGAAGTTGAAGTGTAAAGGGGTTACATGCATCATGTTAGCCAAGGGAGTGATTAACATAGCTATGATCTGGGCTTGATAGCTGATAGGCTGACTGGCTCTTGATTCTCCTTCTCCACATTCTTTCCCTTAATTAGGCCTCTTCCAGATTCATCAGCTTTAAAGAACCATTCAATTATTTATTTAAAACATGGTTTGGCAAACTATGGCCGACTGCCTGTTTTTATACGGCCCTCAAGCTAAGTGTAGCTTTTTATAGTTTTAAATGGTTGAAAACAAAGAGAAACAGTGTTTTGTTATACTTGAAAAATCATTTCAACTTTAAATTCCAGTCTCCATAAATAAAGTCTTATTGGAACACAGGCCCGCCCATTTGCTCAAGTGTTGTCTATAGCTGCTTTCATGCTACAGCAGCAGAGCTCAATGGTTGTGACAGAAACCATATGGCCTGAAAAGCCTAAAATATTTATGATCTGGCCCTTTACCAAAAAAGTTTGCCAGCCCTTCTTTAAAATGTCATTTTCTCTTGAAGACATACCAAATACATCATACAACTTCTGGATTGGGGATGTGACATAATTTAAAATTAAAGAGCCAAGTGTAACTGAGAAGTCTGGAAGTGAGACACTTTGATCACAGCTCTTAGAATATTTAAAGAAGACAATAGCTAGTATTTATGAGACTTTCAGAAGTATGAAGGCATTTGATCCTCACAATAATTCCAAGAGGTAAGTGCTCTTTATATATGAGAGCTGAAATTCAAAAAGGTTGGGAACCATGTCCAGGTCACATAGCTAGTAAATGGCTGAGCTGGGATTTGAATCGAAGCCTATGCTTCTATATATCAGACGAAAGCTATATAAAGGATAGCCCAAGTGCAGAAGTAAGAAACTCCGTATAGGTAGATTTACCCAATCTTCTCTGCCTTTCCAAAAATCTACTCTCTAAAATTACCTTGTGGTTAGTTTCTTTTTTTTTTTTAAGATTTTATTTATTTACTTGACAGAGATCACAAGTAGGCAGAGAGCCAGGCAGAGAGAGAGGAGGAAGCTGGCTCCCTGCCGAGCAGAGAGCCCGATGTGGGACTTGATCCCAGGGTCCTGGGATCCTGAGCCGAAGGCAGAGGCTTTAACCCACTGAGCCACCCAGGAGCCCCCCTTCTGGTTAGTTTCTTCTTTCTCTTCCGAAAAATGGGGGAAAATGCCTAGCTTGTAAGTTTACTGTAAGAATTAGAGATAATATATTTACAATGCCTGGTGTCCTATCAATGATAGCTGCTACTATCTCATTACTATTGCGCAGGAAACGTTTTTGTAAGATGCGTGGGTAGCAAATCTGTTAAGGCAACTCTGGAAGCAGGGCGAGGTGGTAGCTATGACAGAAGATCACTAAATATGTTCCCTTGTCCCTGAAAGGCCCAGCAAGCAGTCCCAGGCTGCCAGTTGCCTAAACTAGGCAGCTTTTTCTCCTGGAGAGGGTTTCTGCACCTATGGTGAAAGAAAGGAGCAATAAAGGCTGCTGAAGTTGAGATGAGGGGTCAGTACTTGACAGCTAATGGACAGTGCTTGTTTCTGTCCAAAGTCTGGGCCCAATGTGAGAATCAACATCAGCATGTGGGGAGGAACCAGCTCTCATGCTGGATAGGAAACATGGGAGACAGCGGCTGGGAGGTTAAAGAATAAGCAGTTGTAAGTTGTACTCCAGAATTCTCTTCTGTGAGGAAGGAAACTGGGAAGATTGAGCCATAGGAAAGGGCTACACCACTACTCTGAACCCCGACACTGGTGACCAGGGGAAACCCTTGCTCCCAGATTAGACATCAGAGAAATGTGGCCACAGGTATCTCGCCTGGTCACCAACCCAGGGGTTTCTCTGTCGCCCAGGAACAAATAGCAATTCCTTTCTTAGTGTGGGCCAGGCACTGTGCCAAGTGTTGTGACTATATTTTCTCAGGTGATTCTCACAACCATCCAGTGAAGCAGATATTGCTAGCAACACTTTATAGATATGAAAACTGAAGCTTAGAAGGGCTAAGTGACTCCATTCCCAGAATAACACTGCTAGTAAGCATCAGTCAGGATTTGAATCTAGGCTTTGGACATCTATTCCACGGCCCTTTCAATTACTCTGTAGTTGCTACCCATGGCCAGTGACTTATGTGGGTATCAATTCATCCAACAAATATTTATTGAGACACTGTTCTCCTAATAAGTACAACTTGGAAATGTGCCTTAGAAGAAGGACATACTGCAGCAAAGCCCAAACAACACAGGAGGGAGGCTGGAGGACAGTGGGAATGGGGAATGACTGGTAATGGGTATGAGGCTTCCATTTAGGGTGTTAAAAATGTTGTAAAAGTAAATAGTGGTGATGGTTGTACAATGTTGAGCATACTAAAAACCACTGACCTATACACTAGGTGAATTTTATGATATGTGAGTTACTTTTCAAACAAAGCTGCTAAAAAAATAAAGAGAAAACTAAAAGTTGAACATACCAAAAAAGGATAAACTCCACAAAAGTAGAATAGAAATAGGCATAGTCATGAGAGCTTTTATATCCAAAAAAATATATAATATAGGATGGTATTATATTACAATTTGATTTAGGTACATGTCACAATAAATTATAAACATAAAAACAGAACAAATGAAAAATCCTAGATGCAGAGTGGTCTCACCCTGTGCAATGCATTCCACTACTGTGAACTAAAAAAAATGGTGCTCTTGCCTTTTCCTCTCTTCCTGTGTAATTTCCAATGGGGGTTATGTGAGGCTCCAAACTGAATTTTCTAGGACAGCATTTTCCATAGCAACAGGCAGATTCAACAAGGAAACGTTAGCACCTCGTAGTTCTGGTCTTGTACTAAGTGCTCTACAAAGAAAACAACTGTGCAGTATGTCTGGGCTTCACTTACCACACTTTAAGTTGACTGATAACCTCAGCTGCTAACACTTGAACTCTGGTCCTCCCTGGAACTTGGCTGAGCAAGTGCAACTTAGATTAAAAAAAAAAAAAAGATAAATAATAAATTAAAAAAAAGAAAACTTCTTCAAAGGACACAAGAGGGAATGTCAAAGCCAAGCAGCTGTGCAAACACAGTTAAACCACAGAGCTCTAGCTATAGATGGCAAAAGGTCGTCCTGAAACTGCCTACAATCTACTGGCTAGGAGTCCAAATGGCCTTAACCTGCCTAGGCCTCTACTTCCTCATCTGTTTGAAAACCAAAGCCATCCTTTGTGATAAGTTTTAATACCTACTTTACTATTAGAAATAAAATTCTAGATAACAACCCACCTACAATGTTTTTTAAAAAAATCAGTGTTAGAATTTAAAATAACCATTTCAAAATGAGTATGTCAGACGTATCTAAACTAGAAGACATGATGAAATAGTCAAATGCTTAGTATACCTCCTTATAAAAAATAAATTTGGATTTTAAAGAAGCAAAAGATGGGAGGCCATTCCATCCAAAGTTATAATAAAATGGTCTTATTTGTACTTATAAGAGAAGCAGGGCTCACAACCCAAATCAAGTAACAGACTGCTAAAATGGAGAAAATCAGGCAGAACTAGGCCTTATGTGTAATGTGAAGCCAGAACAATTTTCTTATGCTGTGCTATAGGATGAAGCAGTGAGGTATCATACAGGACATATCTTCTTTCTTGATAACCTACATGTATGGAGAGCCATTCATTCACTGAACTTAAAGATCTTACAGACGAGTTAAAGATGCTGGATCAGAAACACAATTTCCATAACACAGATTATTATAAGGTTTCTATATAGGATGTCATGAAGGAAAAATATTTTTAAAAACAGACCTTAACAAAATTCAGTGACAGCCTCACATTTCATGTATCTCCACTACTGTAATAATTTGTGCAAGTATATGTTTTAGTAAGTAGGGAAATAATTTGAATTTGATACACATACTATCTCTGTTAATAAATGAGTTCCTCTTATAACTCTCTCCTGGTATTTTTTTCCCCAGCACCCAATTAGAAAAAAATGAAGAAGAGTAAAAAACCCAGCCTACAAGTATGCTTGTTCATTTTTCAGAACTCCAAAACTTATTTTAGAAAACTGAGAAAAGAGAGAAGACTTATTCAAAGCTATTTGAAAGGAAGAACAATTTTTAAATAGGTTTCCCAGGTGAAAATTAAGATGTTTGCAGACTATTTCTCAGAACTATCAAGGAATATAGTGGTGTGGGGGGGGGAATATTTTTTCCTGCAAAAAAGCTATGAATTCAGGAAGAATCTCATGTTATCATTAGTTACAGATGATAAATGTGCAAGAGAACAGTAATGCACAAGTTGAGCCTAATGATCCTAATACCCTTTTACTGGACCACAACCTAGCAAGACAACCTTTAAAAAAAAATTGCATTTATCTTTGTTAATTACTTATCATATTACACAACTGTTTAAAAAAACCTTAGCCAGAGTGAAATAAGTCAAGCAGAGAGAGTCAATTATCATATGGTTTCACTTATTTGCGGAGCATAACAAATAACGGAGGACATGGGGAGATGGAGAGGAGAAGGGAGTTGAGGGAAGTTGGGGGGGAGATGAACCATGAGAGACTATGGACTCTGAAAAATAACCTGAGGGTTTTGAAGGGGTGGGGGG